>JBDJHY010216061.1:0-11304 GCA_039654485.1 Withania somnifera | reverse complement strand
TAATGAGAATAGTCAAATTTGAATTTCATGGATTATTTCCCTTAGTACTATGCGCAGAAAGAAGGGAGGAGCCATATTAAATTCAAAATTAACCGGCGTACGCTCTTGCCACTCGTTTGCCTTGTTGGGGCAAATTGTCGTGCACAACGTTCAATGACCTATTATAAAATGAAAAAAAATAGTAGAAAGAAAATTTAGTCGAAATTTGCATAGCCGAAAAAAAGCGCAAAATTTGTCACTATAAATGGGGATGGGTCGGCTAAAGAAGGAGACCGAGATCTAGATTCAATCATTCCTTTTAGGAAGGATCAGACTCAGAGACCAAGAATAGAAAGGGAAAAATGGGATCTAAGAAAGTAAGTCTATACACTACTGTCACACAGGAGCATCCACCTATCGTATAGTACTAAGACATGAACCATAGAAATCGTACCTAAATTCCAGCTAGGTATTCTAGTACTAATGTAACAATTTAGGGTAAAAGCAAGTAATATGGCATGGATATATATAAACTAAAGATCAAGTATAACCCAAATGTCCCCCATAAGAAGACTTTCTACAAGTATAAAGAAAACATATAAAACCTACTTGACTTATCCCACCGGTAGTTACAACTAATATAAACAAGAACTCACAGTGAGTTCCCCCTTAATCCCGATGACCACAAGAAACATGAATATGAGTAATGCAAAGGGGTGTGAATAGAAGCACCCAAAGCATAATTGCTCAAATTGATAGACCATACCTTCAGTCTACTTTGTTGGGCCCATGCCTGAGTCTGTGCCTCATTGATCAAAGGAAATCTTGCGCCTCTCAATATAAAGTACACCCATATCGGAAAAATTAACCTATATCGGGATCATTCCCCTCAGAAGTTAGGAGTAGGCTCGTTCCTCATAATTTAAAGAAGGATCATATTGTATAATAAGTTGTCATTCCTTCACAGTACCCAGCAATAGCCAAAAATCTTTCCATTTATACCTTGAAAATGGTGGAATGCCAGCAGGTGGTCGTGGAATATGCCTGCATATAGGTAATGAAAATGCTTTCTAATTTAATTCTAGTAAAAAAATCAAGTTTTAAGTTAATCAAGTCTGTATCCTGTTTTCCATAGCCCCAGGTCATGCCCGTGCTCGCATTACCAAAGACCAAAATGTAAAAGGCATGAACGCATCACGTCAATATCACATATAAGCCTACAACCATAAGTAATCACCTCACTCACAGGATCTTGAAAAGGCCCAACATAGCCACTAGGGTCCAAAGTTGTCCAAAGCAAGGCCAGTACACCCACACATAGCCTAACATCCTCTATGTCTCTCTACAGGACCCTCGAAGCATGTAAAACAGGTGTAAGAATAATAAAGTAGGGTCGTCAACCTAAAAACCATCCCATACATCTAGAAAACCCACAAAAAATTGTATAATAGTCTAGTCTATAGAAGGGTAAGCCTAGCCTACCTTGGTGCCGAAGGAAATCCTAAGAAAGCACATAACATCGGCCTGAATCTCTGAAAAAGATCAAATTTGCTTGAAACTATCAAATTACATATCTAGAGGTCAAAAGATGAAGAATCATGCACATATTTCCAAGTGCAATCTGGTTTAGGAATCAGGCCTAAGAACTGGCCCGTGGGCATAGCGGCCTGCAAAAATACATAGATGAAAGCCTCGGATCAAGGAACATATGGTTTAAAAATGAGATCCATTGGACCTCCAGAATTTCCTTAATTTTTTGGGGAAAGCTTATGTCATCATAGGCAAAAACATGAATTAAAAAGAGGAAATATTTACCAAAAGGAGAATGCAAGACCGATTATTGAGTAAAAACAACCCAATGCACCAATAAACAGCCAAAAATTAGCTAGGTGTAAATGAATTAACAAGTGACACAAAGCTTGGTCAAAATCTACCATGATGGAATTTCACTATTAATAAGAATCTTTAACGGAGGAGAATATGAACTACGTTGCCACCAGCTATCTTTGCCACTTAAAATCCAGTCTTCTAGAAAATTTTATGGTTGAGAGGGAGTTTAGAGTAAGAAAAAGTGCAGAAGAATTTTTGAAAATTTAAGGTGGGAGACTTATATATTGCTGGGTAAACTGGCATTCGTGATCATGACATGGCTTTGCGATCGTGACGGTGGAACTTCTTAGCCATCTTAATCGCGATGATAAATATCGTGATCGAGAGGAAGAAGGAAAAAATGGGATGTGATGGTGTGCAGAAGTTCCACGATCGTGATTGAGGACAAAACTGATCTTCACGATCACATGACTCCTCTATTTCCTGCACCAGATACTAGTTTTTTATAGTAGAACCAACTATCAAAAAATACTCCAAACACCTCTCGGAACGTGTTCAAAGTTTGACTGAACTAAATTCCCAATAAATAGCTCAAACTCAAAACAAACACCCAATTACATGAATGAAAGGTCCTACTAGACAAAATTCAATATCATGGAGCTAACGAAATTGTCAGAATCTGATTTCGAGCATGTTTACTAAGAATTCACTCTCAAGTTCAACTATTTCAAGGTTAATACTTGAAAATGGGGAAGTTAAGATAACAAGTGATAGAAATTCCAGGGAGCCAAACTAATGATCCCAGAAAGTCATAAATAACTTGGGGCAGCTAATAGAAAGCTCTAAACACTGAAGAAACTAAAAGGTAAGTAAATGACCATGCGAGTCATTACAACCTCCACCTCTAAATAGGACTTTTATCCTTGAAAGTCAAGCAAAGGGTAGTACCTAAAGGCTTGAACAGATGTGGATATTGGGCTCACATGTGAGGTCTATCCCCACGTAGCCTCACCAACTTGTTGATGCACCCAACGAATATTCACTACAAGGGTATCTCTATATCTGACCTACCTGCCATACCTGTCTATAATGGCTTATGGATCCTCAATATAAGTCAATCGTTCATCTATCTGCATATACTCTTGGTGAAGCACATGAGACGGGTCATTCACATATTGGAGAAACATATATACATGAAATACTAAATGATAACATCTAACTCTAGAGGTAGCGAAAGTTTGTAGAAAAAATCTCAAACCTTATGGGTGATCACATAAGGCCTAAAAATCAGGGCCTAGGCTTACCCCACCTACCAAATCGTATTACGCCCTTAATGGGAGACACCCAGAGAAAGAACCAATCACCAACATCGAACTCTAGGGGAAAAAGCATGGTTAAAATAGGACTTCCAGCTACTCTGTGATGTTTGAAGTCAATCTTGAATAACTCTGACCCTGTACAAGGTATTTCGAATCCAATCAAAACTCTGGGGTAAATCCTCTTTGCCACAAAACCAATTAACGGCCGATCTTCAATGCGTACCATATAAGACCTCAAATGATGTTATATGCATCCTATAATGATAACTATTGATATATAAGAACTACATTAAGGCCATATGCGTATCCCATCTACCACCAAAATCAAAGCCACAGTCCTGCAACATATCCTTAAGTACCTGAATATTCCTTTTGGACTACCCATCAGTCTAAGGGTTAAAAATGCTACTCAAGGCAACCTTGGTACCAATATCTCTCTATACCAACCTCAAAAATAATGAGGTAAATTGCATGCCCCTATCAAATATTATAAAAACTGGCACCCTATTAAGTTTCACAACCTCGCTAACATATAACTGATCTAGTCTCTCTATACCACAAGACATGTATGTCATAAGGAAGTGAGATGACTTGGTTAACAAATCCACGAGACCTAAATGCAATTATGGCCTTTAGATGTGTGGGGAAGGCCTGGAATTAAATCCATAGTAATCCTCTCCCACTTCAACTCAAGAATATGGAGTCTTTAAAGCTCCTCGTCTGGCCTTTGGTTCTTGAACTTTAGGTACTGATAGTTCAAATAATGGGACACAAATTATTCTATAGCTCTCCTCATACCCACCACCAGTAATGCTCCCTTTAATCACAAAACATTCTAGAGGCACCTGGATGGATAGCATATATGAGGTAATGAGCCTCATGCAACAGAGTCTTAATTAACTAACTAACCACATAGCCACACCATCAAAATCCATCACAACAAAATTGAAATCACCCCTCAACACCCTTTATATCATATGAACTAGAAGGGGATCCTCATAATAGCGCTTCCTAATCTTACAAAATAAAGATGACCTAGCCCCAACATGAGCAACAACCCACTACAATGCTGAAAAATCCAATCTAACCAGAATATTTTCCAAGGACTAAATGTCCCAAGGAAATGGCTTTCCGAAAAAAGAAATAGAAGCTAGGATACTCATAGTCATTGTCTTCAAGCCCAAGGCATATGCAACCACATTATCCTTGCTTGGTTGAAATAGGATACTCCAATCATAGACCTTTATGAGCTCGAACCACCTCCGTTGTCTCAGGTTAAGCTCTTTCTGACTCAGGATATAATGCAAGTCAGGGTGATTTATATAAATCTCACAATGGATGCCATATAGATAGTGCCTCAAGATCATGAGTGTGAAAACCACAACCATCAACTCCAATTCATGGGTGGGGTATTTGTGCATGTGATCCTTCAACTATTATGAAACATAAGCTATAACACAACCCTGTTGCATTAGAACATAGTCTAGCCCAATACTTGAGGCAATACAAAACACTCGATAGGTTTGACCCTCAACTAGCAAAGTAAGAACTGGGGTGGTACTTAACAACTCCTTTAGCCTCAGAAATATAGAGTCATACTCCACTAACCACTGGAAAGGAGCATTCTTCCTCGTCAGTCTGGGTTGCAATAGATGAAAAACTCTGGAAAGATTTGTGAGAATATATATCTAACCACAGGAAACTGTGAATATTTGTAGGAGTGGTAGGGCAAGGTCAATCACACTCGCATCCACCTTGGCAGGATCAACAATATTACCAAAAACTGATACCATATGGCCAAGAAAAGAATTAGAATCATGACAAAAGTCAAACTTTGAGAACTTGGTGTAGAGCCGCTCATCCCTCAAAGTCTGGAGCACGACCCTCAGGTGATCCTTGGGCTCTACTCCACTCTGCAAGGAAACCAATATGCCATCAGTAAGCACGATAAAAAAAGAGTCTAAACAGGGTCTGAATACTCGGGTCATCAAACCAATAAAGGCTTTGGGGGAATTACTTATCCTAAATGAAATCATAAGTTTCACCTTATTTGAAAGGCTATTTTTTGGACATCCTCAGCCTGAATCCTCAACTGATGATAGCCAAATCTCAAATCAATCTTAAACAATATCGTAGCACTGTGTAGTAGGTCAAATAGACAGTGGGTATTATTCTTAATAGTCATCTTGTTCACCTTTCAATAGTCAAGGAAAATCTGCATCGACTCATCCTTTTTCTTCACATTCAATATTGGTGAACCCCAAGGTGATACACTATAATGAACGAAGCCTCTGTCAAACAAGTCCTATAGCTAAAGAATCAACTCATAACGCTCTGCTAGGGCCATACTACATTAATGGACAATAAAAATCGGTATGGTGATCGGCTTTACCTCAATATAAAAATCAATATAGCGCTTAGGTGTTAGGCCAGGTAAATCAGTAGAAAACACAACTTATAAACAAATGGCACAGACTCAAAGGGGGGAGAATCAACACTAATATATTTAACATTGGTTAAATAAGCATGAAAACATCTGGTAATGAGCCTATAGACTTACATTAAGAAATAACCCGAACCAAAAAGTGGCTAGTGGGACGTGCTAAAATACTAGGAGTACACTAGGCACAAATAAGTTCACGGTCTTGGCATAATAATCTAGGATCACACGGTGAGGGGATATGCAGTCCATGTCCAAAATTACTTCAAAGTCTAAAATATCTATCTAAATCAAGTCAGCCTTAGTGTCATAACACTTATTAGTCACCGTACATGACCTAGATACTCGATCCAACACTATGGTCATGCCCACGGCGGTAGGCACACTCAGAGGCACAAGTAATGGCTTACTAGAAACAACCAAACGAGCAACAAAACATAGAGATACATGTGATAAACTGGATCCAAGATCAAATAAGGTCAAGGTTGAGTGCCCACAAATAAATAACATACTAGTGGCATTAGCATTTGATGCCTCTACCTCAGCTTTATTTTGAATATCATATAGCTGACGATGGTTCGCACCCGACTATGTGTCACCACCTTTACTTATCACTCCCCCCTCAGGCCTCTTCCTCTAGTTCAATGAGTGGCTGGATGTACACCTCTAAATAGTGGTACTACCTGTAGTGGCTAGGTAGGAAAGGTTAAAGTCTTTGTAGCCCTATGCCGAGGGAAATACCTAGAAAAGTGTCCCCTATCCCCACAATCAAATAAATTCTCTACATATCAATCTCTAGTGGACCTGGAATAGTCTTTTCCATAGTTTCCTACATCTCCAAAATCAAAACATCCTCTTCTGTCTCTGGCATGACTGTGGGATCCCTAAACCTGTCCCCGTAAACTTGAAGTTGGGCCCCTAAAGGGCTAAATGTTCTATCCTCTATTAGATTCCTATAATGAAATCCGGTACTAATGGCTGACTTGAAGAGTCTTACCACAATCTCTCCCCCTAGACGTTGAACCCGAATAGCTGCCCTGGTGGACCTGTCTCTTCTCACTTCCCCCTTAGGCCTTGATAGCTAGAATCTCCATATTGCAGGTTTGGACGGCAACATCCAAGAAGGATTTCTTGAAAATCCAAATCCACTCTGCCTTATCTCGCATATCAAACATCAAACCATAAACAAAGAGGCGAATGTGTTCCTTCTCGTAGGCAATAACTCACCTGCATGTCTACACATCTTAATGAATCGAGCCTTATAGTCTAAAACTTTTATAGTACCCTACTATAGACCTTTGAATTAAACCCATACAATTCCCATGTACTCGTAGGCAAGTACATGTCCATAAAATCCTTTATAAACTTTCCTGAAGTAAATGGGGCTAAACTAGGTGGCCTATAATCTATGTATGCCCTCCACCAGTGAGTAGCGGTACCCGCGAGCAAATAAGTTATAAATTCAACCCCGTGTGTATCCAACAACTCTAAGTTTCTTAGATGCTTCTCATAAGAATCTATAAACTCATGGGGTTCTTTCCCCTTTTCTCCGTAAGAAATGGTCAAACACCTTTCTTACCTCAGAGGCTAATATAATAGGAGCTGGCACAGATGTAGATTTAGTAATAGTCTAAGCTGACATAGTAAGAGGTATAGGAGATGCTATTGGGGGAGGTGGAACACCCTATTCCTCTCCTTGGGCAAAAGAATATGGCACACCTTTCAGTGGTTCATCGAGCATCTACAGTATCTTCCAAAACAACTTTCTAAAAGAAGTAAACACCAATTGTGTAAAAAATGGCAGGAGTGCTGGAGCTTTCTATAGATGAGTAGTTGTTAGAGGAGTAATAGTCGGCTAAGCATCCCTACTCAATGTTAGATCTATCGAGGAAGGGTGGCGATCACCGGACAATGCTCGGTTATATACAATCAGTGAAAGAGTGAAGCCAAGGTAAGTCTTATAAAAATGGTACGAATGGAAATACATGACAAGAATCAAGAGATGAAAGCTTTCCTTAGGTAACCTATAGCCTCCTGGAGATTGGATACAAATATCTACATACAGATCCACATGACCCTACTAGGTACTTATTTTGATGCCAAAGAGATTGGTGAACCTAAGAACGGATACCACTCTATCACGACACAAAATTGGGTCATGATGGCATCTACAACCCTGTTTCTCACAAGAGTATCAAACTATCACATAGTAATGATAGTTGGTAGTGAGGAAAGTAATACAGGTCAATAAGAGAAGGTAAGTGTATAAAACTATCTACACAGCCAGAGTTGGTAACAGGACTAGATGCTAGCTACGAATAGTAAAAAAGGTAGTATAATTTCTAAGAAAGTAATTCTATACACTATTATTGCACAAGATCATCCAACTATCGCTTAGTACCGATAAACGAACCATAGAAAGCATACCTAAAATCTAGCTGAGTATACTAGTACTAAAGTAACAATTTAGGGTATAAGAGACTAATATGACATGGATATGAATAAAATGAAGAGTAGATATAACCCAAATGGCACCCCATAAAATCACTTTATACAAATAGAAAGAAAACATAAAAAACTACTTGATTCCCCATTCTGTTGGTAGGCAAAATCAATATAAAGAAGAACTCATCGTGACTTTTCCCTTAAACCCGGCGAACACAACCAACATGAATAGGATGAATTCACAGGGGTGAGAATAGCAGAACCCAAGTCGTAACCACTTGAATTGGGATACCTTGCCTCCATTCTACAACTTGGGGATTGCGCCTAATCCATGTTGTACAATTGGCCTATATCGGGACCGCGCCCCTCAAAAATTGGGAGTAGGCTTGCACCTCATAATCCAAGGTAGGGCCACTTCATAAGTCAATCTACATAGGTTTATCCCTTATAATAACCCAGACAGTACCCCATGATTGTCAAAACTCTATCTATTTATACCATGAAAATAGAGTTATATCAACAGGTGATCGTAGAATATATGTATATATAGGCAAGGAAAAAGATTTCCAATTTAATATGAGTAAAATAGTCATTTTTTTTGTTAATTAAGTCTGAATCCCATTTTCCATAGCCCTGGGCTTCGCTAGTGCTCACAATACCACAACTCAATATCTAAAATGCATGAATGCAACACATAAATATCACATATAAGCCTACAACTCCCTAGGATTAGCCAAAAGCCACCAGATAAGTACTTATCTTACTCAAAAGATCTTGACAAGGTCCAACACATCCACTAAGGTCCAAGGTTACCCGTAACAGGACTGGGACACCCATATGTAGCCCAACACCCTCTACACCCCTCTAAGCCCCCTTCTCCCCCATAGAGATATAAAATATGTATAAAAAAATAAAGTAGGGTCGACAACCTAAAATATATCAGGCATGACTAGCCACACCACACAAATACTATAATAGTTTAATGTAGAGAATGGTAAACCTACACTACTTGGATGTCACGAAAATCCTGGAAAGCTTGCAATACCAATCTTTGCTCTGAACAATTCTGAATCCACTCAAGACCATAAAATTATATATCCAAAGTTTAAAATATGAAAAATGACACGTTTATTGACAAATAAAATCCTGGTCAAAAATCGGGCCTAAGACTAGGCATATAGACCCCACGACCCAAAAAATAAACTAATAGTATCGGGATAAAGGCATTATCTTATGGAAAAAGTTATTCAAAATGAGCTCAATAGGACCTCCACAAGGTCCTCAATTGGCCGGGGAAAGTATACGTAACCATGGGAAAAATATGAATAAAAGATGGAAATATGTATCGGAAGGCGAATGCAGAATGTGCTATGAAGTAAAAATATCCCAGCACACTAATAAAAATTCCCAAAATAGATGGAAGTAAAGGAATTAACAAGTGAAATAAATCTTGTTCAACTGATACCATGGGGGAATTTCACCATTAATAAAAACATTAATGGAGGAGACTCACCTATGATTGAGGGGAACACGAACTACGCCGCCACCAAGCTATCTTTCACGTCTAAAATCCAATCCTCCAATAATTTGATTGGTTGAGAGGGAGTTTAGAGTAATAAAATATTGGAAAAATGTCTAAAAATTTGAGGTCTCTAGCTTATATACTTCTAGGTACGCTGTACATTGGAGTCACCATCACAAGAGTGGAACTTGTTGGTTATCGCGACCATGATGATGAAACTCGCAATTGAGAGAAAGAAGGAAAAAAGTAATGTAATCATGTGTAGAAGTTCCACAATCATGATGGAGGACAAAGGTGACATTCGCAATCGCATGAATCCTCTTCACGATTGCGAAGAGTAAAATTTCTTGCACTAGATACTGGTTTTTGACAGAAAAATCAACTATTGCAAAATGTTTTGAACACCCCTTGGATTGTGTTCGGAGTACGATACATGAAAATAAGATATACACACATACCTAATATAAAGTTACAAACTCAATAGAAATGTCAATATGACCATACAATATCATTTAATAAAAAAGAAACCCCAACCCAAATGGAACCACAAACACCCAAAAACTAACCTCTCATGCGGGCCCCCAAAATGCTCCAAACACCTCGGGAAGGTACCAATCACCTAACTAGCCCAAAATCACCATTTGAGTGCTAATGAAAGTGTTTCAATTCTGATCTGACACTCCAATAACCAAAAGCCCACCTAGGGTCAAAAATTAACTCTAGTTGAATTGAATTTCCACAAAACATCTCAAACTCAAAAAGAAAACTTTGAGACACAAGCTAAAGATCCAATTAGTCAAAAATTGGCATTTCAAAGCTGATGGAAGCATTAAAATTCCAATATGACACTCAAATCACAAAAAGCCCACCCAGGCTCCAAAATAAACTCCGACTGAAGTAAATTCCCATAAAACATCTCAAACTCAAAATGAACACCCTAGTACATGAACAACACGTCAAACTAGAAACAATTCGACATTTTGGAATTAATAAAACTATCTACATCTAATTCCGGGCGTGTTTACTATGAAGTCACTCTCGAATTCCACTATTTCAAGGTTAAGCCTTAAAAATAGAAAACTAAGATAACAAGTTATAGAACTAAAATGGACCAAACTAACCATCCTAGAAGTCATAAATGACTTGGGTAAACTAATAAACACCGAAGAAACTGTAAGGAGTGTAAACGACCACACGGTTATTACATATGATTAAGGTATTTTGATCATAACTAGATTCAGTTGTTATTGTTTTATCAATGAAATAATGGTCATTTTGAGGAGTTAGGAGGACCATATTCAAAAGCAGAGTTGTTTCTATGCTAAGTTTATTCAAATGCTAGTTTTTTCTTAGGTCAGTGTCCTTATAGGGAGACGTGGTATCCAAGGAGGGTATCATGGTCGATCTGACATATAATAGTATTGTTGGCTTAGCATAGTACTATTAGAGATTTGTTTAGATTTTTTCTTCTATTGAAGCTCCATTGACTATATTGACTAAAAGAATGTTATATTTCACTAGTTGGATGAGTGTGAAGAAATTTCTAAAGTTCTAAGGCCTTATTAACTTCAGCCCCAGTATTTACCTTGTCTATAGAGAGTGAGCCTTTCACCATTTATTATGTTGCTTCTTGAGTTATTTTTGGTGGAGTCTTGATGCAAAAGAGTAATTGATCATAGGCAGATTTACCTACCTATAAGCTATATAACTTGTACTAATCTACTTTGTTTTGAGAATAATTGCATAATATATAATGTTTTCGTATTGAA
>JBDJHY010216051.1:0-11304 GCA_039654485.1 Withania somnifera | reverse complement strand
CTATGTGTCATATTATTATGCTCCATGTGTGAGTATGGTTAGTGATCCATTGCATATGCCTTTATTTTTCTTCACCCCACTAGGTTATTCTTTAGTATTGGATCGTGTGATGAGATCCTTATTTGTGATTATTGGGGATGTTGAGACTTGGGATGATTTTATATTATTCGATATTATTTATTTTGATGTCATTCTAGGCATAGACTGGTTATCCCCTCATAGAGAGGTTATGGATTTCTATGCCAAGACTGTGACCTTAGCTCTGCCCAGTATACCCAAGTCGTGTGGCATGGTTTAGTTAGTCAAGTACCGAAGGGGATTATTTCTTGCATTAAGGCTAGTCGTTAGTATCTCGGGGTTGTTTGGCATGCCTTGCATATGTTAGAGACATCATTATTAAGTCTGTAACTCCTGAGTCAGAACCTATTGTTAATGACTACCTTGATGTATTTCCAACCGACTTCCCTGTCCTACTACCTGAGAAAGACGTTGATTTTGGCATTGAGTTAGAGTTAGGCACCAGGCCCATTTCTATTGCTCTTTATCGTATGGCACCTACCAAAATGAGAGAGATCAAGACTCAACTTTAGGAATTGCTAGATAAGGCATTTATTCATCTTAGTGTATTGCCTTGGGTACTCCTATTTTGTTTGTGAAGAAGAAAAATGGCTCTATGCGTATGTGTATCGACTATAGAAAGCTTAATGGTGTGACAGTGAAGAATACATATCCTATGCCATGTATTAATGACTTGTTTGATTTGTTTCAGGGTTCATCCATTTTCTCTAAGATTGATTTGAGGTTGGGTTACCATCAGTTGCAGATTTTGACTGAGGATATCTCAAATACTACATTTAGGACACGTTATGGCTATTAAGTTCCTTGTGATGTCTTTTAGGTTGACTAATGCACCCATAAATTTTATGGATTTGATAAGTTGTGTGTTCAGGACCTATCTTGACTCATTTTGTAATTAAGTTCATTGAAAATATCTTGGTGTATTCTCAGGGTAGAGAGGATTATGAGCTCCATTTAAGGATTGGTCTTCAGACTTTGAGAGATCATCAAGTTTTTTCCAAGTTCTCAAAGTTTGAGTTTTGGCTTGAGTTAGTTGCATTCCTTAGACATGTTGTGTCCAAAGAGGGCAATGGTATGGGCCCGACTAAGATTATAGTTGTCCTATGATTGTCCTAGACCGACTACTCCTACTGAGGTGAATAGCTTTGTTGGACTTGCTTGATATTATTGTCATTTAGTTAAGAGCTTCTCTTTTATAGCCACTCCATTGACCAGATTGATAAGAAATGAGGTTTCTTTCGAGTGGTCGGATGAGTATGAGACTTCATTTTGAAGGTTTAAGACTATCTTGACTTCTTCCCCTGTGTTGACATTGCGAGTTTAGGTCAAAGCTTCTCTGTCTATTGTGATGCTTTCGGTATTAGTTTAGGTTGTGTTATGATGCAGCAAGGTTATATGACTAATTATGCTTTTAGACAGTTGAATACTCATAAGCGTAACTACCCCACCCATGACTTAGAGTTGGCGACGGTAGTCTTTGTGCTCAAGATTTGGCACTACTATCATTATGGATTTAATTTTAAGATCTTTATCGATCATCATAGCCTTCAGCACATTATGGGTCATAGGGAGCTTAACGCCCGCTAGGGCAAATAGATTGAGTTGCTGAAGGACTATTATACTTCTATCTTATTTCATACGGACAAAGAAAACATGCTAGTGGATGCCTTAAGCTAGAAGGAGGTGAGTATGGTTAGTTTGCAAACCTTGTCAGTTTTTGAGAGACCACATACTTTGGATGTTCAATTTTTGGTTAGCCATTTGGTCAGACTTGAGAATTCATATTCGAGATGTATCCCTCTTAGTGTTGAGGCCCGTTCTTCCTTAATTGATCAAATCCAACAACATCAGTTTGAGGATCCAGCTTTGATTGATATTCATGATTGGTTTTTGTATTGTAAGCCTCACAAAGCTACCTTGGGTTCAGATGTTTTGAGATTTCAAAGTCGGATTTATGTCCCTAAAGTTGATTATTTAATTTATATGATTCTTTGCTAGGCCCATATTTCCAATTATTCCATTCATCCAGGGGTTGCGAATATGTGTGGGGACTTGAGAAAGATTTATTGTTGGACTGGTATGAAAGGGGAAAAAGGTGAGTTTGTATCTAGGTGATTGAACTATCAGCAGGTTAAGTTTGACCACCAGAGACTAGGCAAACTTATGAGAGGCTTCCCATCCCCCAGTAGAAGTAGGAACGAATTACCATGGACTTTATTTTAGGATTACCTCAGACTCTTAGAAGGAACGATTCTATTTGGGTCATCATTGATAGGTTGACTAAATCCACACACTTCATTCTAGTTCATACCGATTATAGCGCGGAGAAGTTAGCCTCTTTAATCTTCAATAGATGGTTTGATATCATGGCTACCAGTTTCTATTATTTTCTATCATGGTACCCAGTTTACTTTTGAATTTTGGAGAGAAGTTCTGTCTGGTATGGTTACTGAGTTTTATTTAAGCAGAACTTTTCATCCCAGATAGACAATCAGTCTGAGCAGACTATTCAGGTCTTGAAGGATATGTTGAGAGCGTGCATTCTTGATTTCAGTGGT
The DNA here is from genome assembly GCA_039654485.1 of Withania somnifera. NCBI lineage: Eukaryota > Viridiplantae > Streptophyta > Magnoliopsida > Solanales > Solanaceae > Withania > Withania somnifera. Next base: position 8,668 of record JBDJHY010216051.1, on the reverse strand, counting down.
TTTTGGGATCAACATCCAACTTTGGCAGAGTTTTCTTATAAAACAACTACCATTCTAGTATTCATATAGCTTCATTTAAGTCTTTGTATGGTAGGCGGTGCCATTCACTTATTGGTTGGATCGATAGTGTGAGTCCAGATTGCAGAGTACTGACCTACTTCCAGATTCCTTGTATATGATTTGACTAATTCAGGATAGGCTTTGGGCTACCCAAAGTAGGTAGAAGAGTTATTCAGACTGCCGCCGATGTACCTTAAAGCTTAGTGTGGGTGATATAGTATTCTTGAGTGTATCTCTCATGAAGAGAATGATGAGGTGTAGTAGGAGGGTCAAGCTTATCCCTCGTTATATTTTCCCTTTTGAGGTTCTTGATTGGATTGGTAGTGTTTTCTATAAGCTAGCCTTTCCTCATATGTTTTTAGTTATGCATCGGGAATAATATATTTCTATGTTGAGACGGTATGTCTCTAATGAGTTTCATATGCTTTGATATGATTTTTTTGTGGTTGATTAGGGACTAATGGTTGTTGAGGAGCCAATTTTGGTTTTTGTTAGAGAGGTGAGGAAATTGAGATCTCGAGAGATTTCAATGATCAAAGTGTAGTAGAGAGATCTTCCCATGGAAGAGGCCACTTAGGAGATCAAGAGTGAGTTGAGGATCTTAGTATCCACATCTGTTCGAGCCTTTAAGTATTACCTTGGTTTAACTTTTGGGGAAGAAAGTTCTTTTACTAGTGGACGTTGTAATAACCCTTCCGTTCATTTTAGTGATTTCACATTTTCTTACATTTTAGAGCTTTTCTATAGCATCCCTAAGTTATTTATGACTTATCGGAACTGGTGGTTCAGTTCCCGTGTCGTTCATTTGGTTTTTATGTATGTTTCCCTGTTATAGAGCCTTTAGTATTAAAATCTTTGACTTTAGTCAACATTCTGTGCAAATGATCTTAGAATTAAATTCCAACAGCTCCATTTGCTCTGAAATGTGGATTTTGATCTTGATGGACTTGTGGTTCGAGTCTGAGAGCTCTGGTTTTGAGTTTTTGTGATTTTTCATGTTTTATGTGCCTTTTGGAGCTTGGAGGGTCATTTTTTATTAGTCTTAGATCAAAAATCTGACTGTACCATCAGCTCCAAAATATCGAGTTTGTGTTAAATAAGCTGTTCATTCGGGTTTCGGACTAATCGGGCTCATTTCGAGTACTTGGTTGGAAAATTGGTTAGTTTTGCATAGGGTTGACTTCGGTTAAGATTTTATCAAAATAACCTTGGATTAAAATTTTATCTACATCATTGAGTCTGTAGTGTCGTTTCCTTGTAGTTTGCATATCTGATCTGTGTTCATCGATTCTTGAATGTATTTTGAGCCTCATTTTCAAGTTTTAAAGTTGGCTTTTTTCTGTTGTATCTGGTGCATCCATTTTAGCAATCTAGGAAGGATTCCTCGCGATTGTGATGTACCTTTTTGAGTCCTCTTAGTGATCGCGTAGTCCAGCTCTTCTTTTCCTTCACAATCATGGCATGTACCACACACAACTTTGATGCATTGTTTCCCAGCACCTCGCATCACAAGCCATTGTTCTTCGTTGTTTCACTTCCAAACACTCAAAAATCACTATTAAAATACTTGGTTCATTGTATAAGCTTGTGGGTGACGTGGGGAAACTTAATTTCTTCGATTCTTCTTTGATTTTTTGTATGTTTCCACTTTAGTTTCATTGAATTTCGCCCAAATTTCTCCAAAAATCCCAAAGGTTGTTTTCATTTTATTGGATTGTTTCAAGCCCTTTCCTTGCTCATCTTAGTTCCATTATCGATATAAGTTCCCTGTGATGTATAGAATATTTTTATCCCCTTTGTTTGAGCTTTCAAATTTGCGAGCCCGTAAGCCTGTTTGGGCCCCCATTTTTGACCCCAACTGTTTTCATAAATTTATGGGTATCATTTGATTCACATTAACATCTAGCTCTCCTTTTTGATAGTTGTGTGATGGAAGGAGCTCGCTTGCACTCTTTTGGATTATTTGGAGCATTCTAGACATCTTTGAAGCTGTATCTGCGAGTACTTCATTGGAGGATGGGTATGCTATGTTTATGATCTTAGACCAGGCTTATATGGGTAGTAATTGTGATAAATAGACATCTTTGGGTTGGTATTTCTAGGTTGGTACGCATAATCCCGTCCGCTTTTTTAGTTCGCCTTTTTACTATGCATTGTTGTTGCATTCGCGATATTAGTTACCTTGTGACCATGAGTGGCCTTGATAGACTTTGGAACATAGGTAGTGGGTTAATGGGAATTTCTATGAGTCCTAAACATCTACTTGGTTAGTTATGCCATCTGTAAATATTGGGCCTATGCAGGGCTGTAGGGCTTGCTTGTGATATTACTTTTGATTAAGCATATCATCATGAAAATTTGTTTTAATGCATTGATCCACATTGTTCTATGTCTAAGAGCCCGATATCACTAATTTTGAAACCTTGCATGGCCTTGTAGGCCCCTTTCCATATTATGAGATTAAAATGGGCAGTTTTGAGTTGATTTACCAATTCCAATGATATATGAGAGAAAGTTTAGCAAAAATTACTTTTTCTACTTGATTTAGACTCGGTAAAGGTCGAGCGTTATGCATTGATTTATACATGAATTTTAAGACTTGGTAAAGGTGAAGCTTTATGCATCCATTCATGACTTATGCTAGCTCCAAGATTGGGGAATCCAATGTATCTGTTGAGATTGAGATTGCATTGCTCAAGACTTAGGGAAGCCCATGCATCCGTTGAGATTTAGATTGAGATTGTATTGCTCCCAACTTACAGAAGCCCCTGCATCCATTGAGATTATACTGCTCCAGACTTTGGGAAGCCCATGTATCCATTGAGATTGAGATTGTGTTATTCCATACATAGGGAAGCCCAAGCATCTGCCAATATCGTATTGATAAAGATATGGTGAAGGCCAGTATCTATGCATACTCAGTTATACTTCACATATGTTAATACCATTTGCATTCATATTGTGTTAATACCACACTTTTCTTTATTGTTGTATGTCATCCAGTCGGTAAGCATTACTTGTTTGTATTCCCTCGGTATTATGGGGTGCGTCTCTTTTATCTATTATATTTCACTATTAGATGTAAATACACTTGCTATCATGGTCCCCTTAGTGATATATCTATTGATAGTATTTTTCCCTTCCTTTATTTGAGGTTACCCGTATACAACCATATCTGTTATCTTGTTTATTTCCTTGTTTCTTGAGCATAGATTCAGGTACGTTCTTTCTCCTTGCACTGGCTGAACCCTTCTTATGGGTGGACAGTTGTTTGGGATGATTACTTGTTAGATCCTATTAGATAGCCTCCCCACATGCTCTAATTTTGGATCTAGCTGACTTGGTTCTTCTTATCGGTTTATTTATTACCTATCTTATATATTCCCAATCAGTATAGCCTATTGGGTAACCGATGTTTTTGGTACTCATACTACACTTCTTCTTTTCTTTGGTATAGATCCTAGCACGGGCGTTTTACGTTGATCCTTGCTCGGGCCCTAATTCTTATTATTGAGGTAGATGGGATCCCGCATCTGGAGTTGTTCTTTTACCTTTCTAATATATTCTTCTGTTATTGGATTCAAGACGAACTTTATATTTTTTCATTTTTAAGATTGTACTCTTGTTTATTGGCTCATGTACTAGATTATGAGTTTTGGGGTTTTATTAAGATTGTTTTAGACTTTTGATGTCCTTTATCTTCATTATATCTGTTGTACTTAGTTATTATTCATTATTTACTTGGTTTTTGGGTAGTTCTCCTATGGTGGGATGTGGGTGTCCTCATGACTTGAGAAATCAGGTCATGACACTAGCACTCGGGCATCACCAATTCTAGTAGTATGCCAAAACAGTGAGTACATATCATTTAATCCATTTATCATAAAAAAAAATTAGTAAAATCGTCATTTTATACTCAATTTAATCTAATAATATTAAAAGTGTGCCCACAGGGCCATGCAAGATCTCAAAATCAGTAACGACGGTCTCCTTGCTTTAAGATAGTAGAAACCAATGTATAAAACCAGTTTAATGATGATAATATGCTCAACCACAGTAATATCTCAAATCAAGTTTTGTCGGCCCTGCACAGGCGCGGTTACCACAACATCTAGAACCAACTAGTGACATCTGGGACTTATGAACAATCCCAAAAGTCCATCATCTATATCCAGAGTCAATCATGACCACTTAGGGTTATAGGGTAACTATAATCGCGAATGCAACACCAACAGAAGCGGACTAAAGAAGTAGACAAGGTCATGACTACCAAACCTTGAAAGCCCAACCTAAGGATGTCTAACTACTAAAATTACTTTCCATATAAGTCAATTCTAACATCGTTAAGCCGTAGCCTACCTAAAGTTTGAAGATACGCTTGCAAACATTGAGTAGAAAAGTCCCGGATAGCTCCAACAACACTAAAAATAGACAAATGATCTCATACAATCACGAAACTAGCAAAGCATTAATCTACACATTAATATAAGTCAAACGATACCCATAAAGATATGATTATAACTGTGGTCAAAATGAGCCTACGGATCCACGAACTCAAAAATCCAAATAAAAGGTACCAAAATATTCCCCATGAAAGAACCCATATTAAAATTTTGGATCTTGGACGAGCAAGAATTAAGCTAGAAAAAACGATTAAAGTGAAGAACTAACTTTAAGAATTCTGAAAATTTGGATGAAATTTTTAGAAACTAAAGTGGAAACCTACCAATAATTAAAGAATAATTGAAGAAATATTAATTCCAACATAACCTACTATTCCAAGAAAAACTCCAAGGATTGAAAATAGTGACGTTAGATCTTTCGAAGTGAAAAGATGATGAAGAATGAATGAAATTTGGGTTTATATACTACCAGGTAAATACCTATGCGAACGCGGCCACCTGAATATATATGCAGTCAGGCACTATTCTAACCCACCGCGAATGTTGTGGTGTGGGTGCGAACACCATGACAAAAGAGGGGGAAGCTGATGCAGGACCATCTCCATGAATGCAGTAGACTGGCCACGAACATGGAAGCCAACCCATCCGGGTTCACTGTGAACGCAGCTAGGTCCTGATAACTTGAACCTAAGATCTTCACCATAAGCAGTTGCAACAGCTTAAAACCAGCCAATAATCACACCCAAAATGATGCTCGGAATGCATTCAAAAATTAAATTATACAAACAAAATATGTTACCTGCATGGAAATTACATTTCAGACTCAACAGTACGGACGAAACTCCACTCTGAGGTCATTTTGATGAAATATTGACAGAATTTTATAAGTTTTCATAATAACCAACTTTCTAACTGAGTACCCAAAATAAAATCTATTGGAACAAAGCCCGAACGAACAAGATTTAAATAAATAAGAGTTATTTAAGTCAAAAAAACCCAAGAAAGTGGTGTATCAAAACACCATAAGAGACTAGGGTCATTAACCTTTTATTTATAGAATTGAAGATTGGTGGAAGTTCTAAGGAATTAGAAAAGAAAACTTTCAGAAGAAAATTTCTTACATGTGTAGAAAAGGAGACAAAACATTCGCCTGTAGGAACTAAAGCTATTTGACAATGTTCTTCACAACCAAGTGATGGAAATACAGGATATTAGAAGCTTTTAAATTTTGTAAGAATCTTTGGTTCTCAAGGTAATTATTCCTACTTCTTTGCTCGTGTTTGATCTTTGGTTTATCTTAGTTTATTGGGTAATGAATAATTACCACCAAAGAGATTTATAAAGGAAGTAAGGCTATTTTAGTTTTGGATAAAACAATGATTTAGATAGTTCTGGGTATAGAATGAAATGAGTAAAATATATGAATGGGCTGAAGTTGATATATTATGGGACTATTTTAGTTACTCATAGATTGGGTAGATATAATTTGACGGACTAAGGGTAAACATGACAACCCAAGGTTTTGGTATTAAAAATTTTATGAATTAGCCTAGATAAAAAAAAGTACTAACATGGGATTGACATAATATGATTATAGATTGATCGAAGGAGATAATAATAATCATTCAAGGTGAAGATTTTTGTATTATGATAAGAGTACTGTGAGCAGCAACGGTACGAAAATTTATGTTTTTCATAGCCTGTATAGTTTATATATGATTTTTGCAGAAAAATTGCTATTAATGCTTTGAAATTGCATATAGGACAGGTCTTTTACTTAATATGGCACTGAAAATGTTATTTGAGAGGTTCTTTTTATTATATTTTATTTTATTATTATTTGAAATATAAATACCATATATTCATAAGGGTTCTTCATTTACTTGAGAAATATGTATTTTGGAACGTGCTTTGTAAAAAATTTATATGTAATATGATTTGATAAGATCTTAAGTGCCTGAACTGTTTGAAGTGTTTACATGAATTCATTGCTAGTTATAAGAAAGTATAGTTTGAGAGTAGACCTTGATGGATCTCGTTGCTAACGGTGGTTTTTTTTATACCTGGTACACCTCGTATTTACTAATTACTAATACAACCCTCGCTAGTGGAAAGGCAGAATTAGTATACTATTATAGATACTCCTTTATGACGGGTCTATAATTATTGCCTACCTCTTAAGGTAGGGAGCCACATTGATAACATGATTTGTCTTTCAAAACCTCCTGAACACAAGACAAGATAAGACTTATTAATTTTATTATCAACTGACTGAATGTTTTTTCTTACATGAAATAGACAATATTGCTTATTGGTAAAAAAATTTAAACGAACCTATTTCATGATATTTATGAATTTCATACTAGCATTCTTATTAATTATCCCTATTAAAAATGATTGTGGTTTAATGTTATTACTCACTGAATTAGCATCTCACTCCTTGCTATTTTTTCTCTTACTAAGAACTCATGTGTACTAGATGAGGATTTGGTTAGCAAGAGCTAGATATTGGCACTTCTTTGTGAGCCTCGCAGGTTGTTCGTGTGGGTAGTTACATTATTTTGACTATGTTCTTTTCTTTGGCATGATGAATTGCTTTTATTTTTATGGATTTATGGCTTGTATTGAACTTCTGACAGTATTTGTTGAATGACTTTTAGTATCATTGCGTTGTGGATGACTAGTTGATAAGGATATTTGGTTATATGAATTGTATGTCATTGGTTGGTTATTGATTCTAAAACAGGTGAATTTTTGGATAGGCTCAAAAATAAGGCAAACTTTGCTCGATTTATGTAGAATACCGATGAGGCTAACTTTGGGATTTCATCCCTTAGCACCGATCACGGTCCTAAATTGGGGTGTGACGAAGTTGATATTAGAGATAGGTTATTCGTAGGACTATTGGAGCACACGCTAGTATTAGAATCTCAATTATAGTTATGTTTCCGGCCATTCCTATACTCATGATTATACGAGAGCGTGATAGGATGTGTGTTTTTTTATTTCTTTCTTTCTTATTCCTCCTTATATGTGACATTGATTGGGTCAACTAGATGAATCTAATATTGTTTATCTATCTATCATATGCCTTGCACTTGATCTTATATTATCAAAAAATATTCCAAAGGTTTTGGAGGTATCAAGGCCACCTTTGGTAAACATCTGTTTCTCCCTATAAATGAGCATGAAAAAGTAGTTAGAAATGTCAAGAAAGAGGTCGTTATGCCATTATGAGAGATTTTGTGCACCTATATGACATGTTTTTATCTCTTTTCCAAAAAGAATACTACTCTGCGACTGTAGCAATATGAGAGTGTTACTATTATGACACTTATTTTACAACAACGAGCCATAGATTAATGGACATGATGAATCGATCCGGGAAACAAAAAAAATTATAGGCTAAGACCAGTCTTAGGCACCTATAAAGATTCAGATTTACCTACAACGAGATGTATCCTTGAGAGTTCTATAAATGAAACTTCCAAGGTTCATAGGTTCAAACAGCTCAAAGATCCTTCTAAGGCTTTTGGTAAAGATTTATTGGTGAAATACTTAAGGCTTTTGGATCTTTGATGTTCCAGTGAGAGATCCATAAATCTATTGACATACAAACTATAGGTCATGACCAATGTAGTGTATGATATTGTACTTCCACAAAGGTCGACATAAGAAATACCATTTACTTGAAATAGGTTCATTTTGGTGTGTTTATAGATCATTTTCTTCATGACAGTCGAGCGTAAGTCTCCTGGACAGTTTATGATTTTTTTTCAAATGTACAGTAAATGACATTAGACTTTATCAATTGGCTGATAAACAACACCTCAATCTTAGAGGATTGTGAAAGTGTTGGTTCACTGTTTTAATCAGGCAATAACCTTATATATGAAGACACTGGCCTATTTTTGGGACGAACAAACTTACCAAAATGATTGAAAACATCAATTTGGTAGGCATGGAACCAAGGATTCATGCACGAAGGTCAAACTAGAAAATCTTTTCGTATAGATTTATTACAGGTTGGTGCATTAGAAATCAAAGGCATCTTACTTGATATGGTAAACTTTGTATGTTCGAAGACATAGAGAGGTTATATTTTCACAATGCTCACAATAGCCCGTGAAGGTAGTTTTGAGATACCCAATTAACCCATTTTCCCAGAAGAAAGGCGGGGGGGGGGGGGGGGATTGAATAAGATT
>JBDJHY010216030.1:0-11304 GCA_039654485.1 Withania somnifera | reverse complement strand
GAGTGTATACTTGATTTTTTTATTAAGCTTGAACCTGGATCTAGGCCCATTTCCATTCCACCGTAGCGCATGGCTCCAATAAAGCTTAGAGAACATAGTGTTCAGCTTCAGGACCTGGTTGCCAGAGGTTTTATCCGCCCCAGTGTTTCACCTTAAGGTGCTTCTATTTTGTTTGTAAAGAAGAAGAATGGTTCCATGTGTATGTATATGGACTAACAACAATTGAATAAGATCACCGTGAATAATAAGTATCTATTTTCGTGAATAAATGACTTATTTGATCTGTTACAAGGTGCCTCCATGTTCTCAAAGATTGACTTGAGATCAGGTAATCACCAGTTGCAGATTCAGGCCAGGGATATTTAGAAGACTACATTTCAGACCCGATACGGCCATTATGAGTTCCTTGTCATGCCATTTGGGCTGACTAATTCCCTTGCATATTTCATGGATCTTATGATGAGAGTGTTCAGACCTTATCTTAACTCCTTTGTGATTGTTTTTATTAATGACATCCTTGTATATTCCTGGAGTTGGAAACAACATGAGCAGCATCTAAGAATTATACTTCAGACTTTAAGGATTGAGTAACTTTATGCGAAGTTCTCGAAGTGTGCTTTCTGGTTGGATTCTATGAAAATCTTGGGGCATGTCGTATCTATAGATGGTATTAGTGTTGATCCAACAAAGATTGCAGCAGTGCATGATTGGCCACGACTTACTACCCCTTCTGTGGTTCATAGTTTTATTGGTCTAGCTAGCTATTATAGACACTTCATGCTGGGATTTTCTTCTATATAAGCTCCTATGACTAGATTAACACAGAAGGAGTCTCCCTTCCAGTGGTCTGATGAATGTGAGCCCAATTTTCTGAGGCTCAAGGAGTTTCTTACCACCGTACCAGTATTGTCATTTCATGTTGAGGGCCAACCTTTTATATTTTATTGTGATGCTTTTGGTATTGAGTTGGGATGTGTGCTGATGCAGTAGGTTAGAGTGATTTCATATGCCTCACTCCAGTTGAAGGTACACGAGCATCACTATCCCACCCATAATTTAGACTTGGCAGCGATAGTCTTCGCGCAGAAGATCTATAGACATATTTATACGGGGTGCATTGTGAGATTTTTTTTATCATCACAGTCTGCAGTATATATTAACTCAAAAAGAATTGAATTTGAGGCAGAGATGATGGGTTGAGCTCTTAAAGGACTATGATATCAACATCCTTTATCATCCAGGTAGAGCGACTGTTGTAGCAGACGCCCTGAGTTAGAGAGCATCTAGTATGGGTAGTTGGCATCTTTGTCTATGGCAGAGAGGCCATTAGACTTAGACATCCGGTCTTTGGCTAACTAGCTGGTCAGATTGGATATCTCAGTTCCAGGTAGAGTACTTGCACGTGTTGAGGCCATATCCACCTAGCTCGATCAAATCAAACAGCGTCAGTAAGAGGATAATGTCTTGATCCATATTCGAGAGTTAGCATTGAGAGATGAGTTCAGCGGTGTTTCGGTAGATTTATATTGTGTGTTGTGGATGGGTAGCCATATTCGTGTTCCCAGAGTTGGAGATCTGATCCAGACTATTCTTTGTGAGGCTAATTGTACCAGGTATTCTATACACCCAGGCATAGCGAAGATGTGCGGAGATCTGAGATAGCATTACTGGTGGCGCAGTTTGAGGTCCAGTGTCACAAGGTTTGTATCTCAGTGTTTAAATTGCCAGCAAGTAAAGTTCGAGCATTGTAAGCCAGGTGGAGAGCTTCATTGATTTCCTATTCCCCAGTGGAAATGCAATATGATTACTATGGATTTCATATCTGGACTTCCCCGTACTTCTAGAGGCCATGATTGTATTTGGGTTATCATTGATCGATTGACTAAGTCTGCCCGCTTTCTACCGACTGCTTCATCTTAGGATGCAGAGCGTCATGCAGTATTATATGTTAGAGAGATTCTTCGTCTTTATGGAGTTCCTGTAAGTATTATTTTTGATTGTGGTACGTAGTTCACATCTCTCTCCGAGAAGATGGTACAACAGGAGATGGGTACCGAGGTGGCTTTGAGTACCGCCTTCCATCCTCAGACAGATGGGCAGTAAGAGCGGACTATTCAGGTACTACAGGATATACTGTGTGCTTGTGTGTTTGACTTTGATGGTTGTTGGGATCAATGTATTTCCTTGGCTGAATTTTCATATAATAATAGCTACCACTCTAGCATCCAGATGGCACAGTTTGAGGCTTTTTATGGTAGAAGATGTCGTTCTCTGATTGGTTGGTACAACAGTGTTGAGATCTTACCTCAATCTACCGATTTGATTTATGATGCTATCGAAAGAGTTCAGGTGATTCAGGATAGGTTACAGTCAGCTCAAAGTTGACAAAAGAGTTATGCAGATCGTAGACGTCAACCGCTAGAATTTGGCATCGGGGATATGGTCTTCTTGAAAGTTTCTCCTATGAAGGACGTTATGAGGTTCGGACGGCGGGGCTAGCCCCCGATTTGTTGGGCTTTATGAGATCATAGAGAGGGTCAGTGAGGTTGCTTACCGATTGGAGTTACCCTTGAGTTATCAGCCGTACACCCAGTATTTTATGTTTCGATGCTTCATCTTTATATACCAGATCTGTCTCATGTGCTGCATTCAGAGTTAGTATGAATAGATGACCGATTGTCGTATGTGGAACAGCCTGAGGCTATTATTGATAGAGATGTGAGACGACTCAAATCAAGAGACATTCCGGTTGTGAGCATTCATTGGGCTCATCATCCAGTTAGAGAGTCCACTTGGGAGACAGAGAGGGACATGCGAGCCCAGTACCCATACTTGTTCGAATATTAAGGTATCTCCCTCTTGTTGTCTTTCGATGAAGAAGGATTTTTAGTGGTGGATGTTGTAACAACTCCCCTAATTATTTTTCGGTAGTGAAAAATTTAAATCGTTTTTATTTATTTATTTTTGTCTATTATGTTAGCATACCAAATTATGTTGAAGATTATTATTTTAAGGGTAGGTATTGTTAGAAATAATTTTCTATTAATTTTGGTATAAATAAATTACTATAAATATTTTATATGAATTTATACGTTACCTGGTTCCTTAATAGCCGGGGGAATAAGGCTTCCCCCTTAAGCCACCGATACAGCCATTTTGTCTTTACCTGATATTATATATATGGTAATGTCTCCTAATTTTAAGGAAACTGAACAAGTAATTTTTAGTACTTTTGTTTCCTGTAAACTGAATAGAGACTTCTTCTCTTCACCATTAAACTGTTGCAACCTTTAACCTTTTTGTTGAAGGTAGGTTAGCAAATTCTCTCCGTAAAATCATGATACCTTGGTTCGTCGTATGTTTCTAGCCGGTAATTCCTCGTTTCTAGTATAGTTTCAATATTTTTCTATAGTAAATAAATGTTTAGGGGCTCATATCTTTAATTCTAACCATGGAATTGAGCGAAAATTTGTGCCACACGATCCCCACGTCATGCTCTTCGATTTGATATAGTTATTTCATAATTTTGAACAATTAGGGTTTTGGACCCAATTTTTAGTTGAGACTTTGACCCTACTATTTATATAGAAATATGGGTCTTGTTTTACTTCTCTTGACTCATTGATCATGTTTTCGATAGTTTCACCCATATTTGGATTATGTGCGGAGATTTTGACTCGTTGGGCATGCTTCAGAAATTGTTTTTTGGCATCCAGGTAGGCTAGATTTATTGCATTATTGACAGAATGTGATATAATATTTGTTTTGGTAAATTGCCAGCTTGGGGCTGGGATACTAGCCTAGAGCCCCGTTACTATTACACTTTGGATTATTGTCGTTTTGCTGGCTTTATTGTTCGGTACTCAATCTTAGGACTACGTGAGCCCACCCTCGTTTTGCATGCCTACTCTAGATCATAGTGAGGTTGGGGAGGGGATTATACGAGTGATTAGGGCTTACGAGCCATCCCTCAGAATTTTCTATTTGGTGGCCTAAAGGCCAATCCTAGGTAGGCTGCTTATCTACTCTTGATATGTATGTATTGTTATTTTAGTAATACTGTGATTATTACTTTCTTCTAATGTGGTGTGATAATTGATAGAGCAAGGTTATGGGTCGGGACACATATTTATGGGCTCAGGCTGGAATTTGGTATTCCTACCTAATGATTATGCCATTACTTGGCATTTGTGAAAAAGTATACGGGATTGGTTCCCTCCACAGACTCTCCGACCTAGGTCGCTATATTGACGCCCACGGTGCTACGTAGCCTAAGTGGAGGGGTATACCAGGAGAGGAAGGGTAAGTATATAGATATAGATCTTTTGTGGATGTTCTTCACGTCTTGGTAGACCCAAATTATATATATGTGGTTATACAGTGCCATGGTCACGGAGGAAGACAACGTACGAGTATTTGGGGCAGCCTGTGGCACCCCTTGGGCTGTACTTTTTGGTTATATCAGATATTGGCGTACTTTTGAGATTTAATTGGAAATATATGTTTGTAGTTTTACCTGGGTATGGTTTCATAGAGGATCCAGGTAAGTGGCACGCAGTTTGACTATTTTTGAGTTGATTATGCCAGTTTATGATTATCCTGTTTGTGTTGATCGCTTTTTACCTTGTTATGCTTATTGCTATTCTGTCGGCTTATGCCTATTGAGTACCCATTATTGTTGGTACTCATACTACACTTCTGTACCCTTTTGGTATAGATCTGGGTATGAGTCAGCAGTGGGGTCATGAACGAGCTGGATAAAGTCGAGCTGATCCGGAGATACGGTGAGCATTAGACGTCCTTGCTACTTCAGTCTCCTTTTATGTTGGAAGTAATTCCATCTATGACTTGGGATAACTTTTATATATATATACATATATATTTTGAGTCATACAGAGTTGTATCCTATTTCTATTATATTCACTTATAGTAGCTCAACGGCTATGACACCAGGTTTCTGGAAGTGTGTTTCTGTTGTTTTGATTGAGTTGTCTCTTCTTTCTTTTTGGGTTTCTCTTTGGGATTGCAGGAACTGGTCCACCGCTCTTCGCTTTGGGCAAGGGATTAGGCTTGTCTATAGGTTAGGTATAGACTCCATCACTTCCTGATTTTTGGGTTGTGATAACTGCAAACCTTCAAAAGGTTGATTTGACTAGAAATCCTATGATTGCAAAATCCCATAACTGAAGTCTACATAGCATCCGAAAATACAACACAACGGGCTGAGTGACAATCTCTCCTCTATCTAGAAGAGCCTCTACTCCTAGATGATACATTAGAAAATTTTTCTAAAGGTACAGGGACTCCTACCCCTATTATCTCCAAAATCCTTGCACTACATCAACTCAACATCCTTGGCTACATCAAGTATATCCGCAAATGATGCCCCCTGATGGGACAATTTAACAGGGGGTAATCTAGCTTGCCTTTTTGCTATAGAAGATCATAACCACTATCATATTATCCCACCTAACTGCAAGGTTGTGTATAAAATCCATTGTGATTCTTCTAACCTCACATTCTCTAACAACTCTCTACAAGTAGCAAAAAATAAATATCCTCATCTGCTTTGCTACTCTAAAATGTTGGGGGATCCATTTCCTAAATTTATTGCACTGACATTATTCATCATCTGATATAGCTTCTCCCAGAACACCCAGGGATCCAACACCCGGTAACTGTGTACCCTTATCTTTGCGAACTATGGGTGGCTGAGCCACCTTATCATGCACTATAGGAACATAGCGCTGCTGATTTGGGGTCTGATCCCCTATACCATCCTGAGAACCTCAGGGTGTGCTTAATATAACCTACCATGATCTAAAGTCTCCAATCCAATACCTAAAACAAGGTATCTTGAAGAAATGGCATGGAAATAGTGTCTAGAGCTACCCATCCCTCATCATTATGAACCTCTGGCTCAGGGGATGCAGCCCTGGCTTGGAAACTTGGTCTCTACTCTTCCCGATCCACTGCCACATCCTTAACCCCTATTCAGATTCTTCTCAATAGGAAAGGCCTCATCTATCATTGCAGACCTAGTCCTAACCATCTATTCTCAAAATAAACCATGTATGATACTTAAATGGATGAAGTGGAAGATAAGAGTGAAAGAATGAAGGGAAAACTCCCTAAAGTCTTTGAAGCCTCGAAGATAAGTAAGAAACATCTCTACACCAATCTGCGAGACTCTACTAAATCTTGGTTTGTACACTATGAGACCCATGAACCTATAGCTCTGATACCAACTTGTCACGACCCAAAACCCTAAGTTGTGATGGCACCTACCTTAACCCATCTAGAAAGGTAAGCATGTAAAATAATACAAGGATAAATGAGAAAAATAATGAATCAACGAGAAAAAAAGAAGGTACAATATGAAAATCCAACTACATCACCACCTAGGAACCGGTGTAACTACATACAAGCCTCTAAATAAGGAAATACATGGCAGAACAACATGTAAGTCTCAAATGTCTGGAATCTTCAGGTTGGATCAACACACAAAGAAAAAGATTTTGGGCATCTATTAGATGGCAAATAACTACCTCAACTCTATGAACACTCGAGCATCGAATTTGATATGATAGAAGATGATAAAAATGCACTAGAATCTGTACCTATACAAGTGTACAAAAGCAAGAGAGTTAGTACCAAATAAACAATGGGTACCCAAAAAGTTCCCTGGCCCGGCACTAAAAGAAAATAGTGATAAAAAAAAACTACTCCAAACATCCCAACCACAATCCTCCATATTCTGAGCTATAATTTAATACAAAACCAGCAATTTATAATGAAATTAAATGATAGATACTTAGAGGTGATAATGTAATAAACACTACAAGAGACTAATAATGAATCAATAAAAAAAGTGTACACTATAACTGAATCCAAGTAATATAGACACATTATTAATAAGACATTATCTTTCAACTTAAGTGATGTATCAATACTCAAGTGGAAAATACTCAACTCATATCGAATGTGTAATCCCATCCTTACCCCATTCGGAGACGGCCTCCATCTTTAGTCCATTTTACAACTCATGGGAAAAACCCTATTCAAATTGCTAAGTTCTCATATGTGTAGTTTATAGAACTTCGATTAGTGTCCATTCAACAAGGTCACTCACAGTATGAAGGTGTTGCATCAAAATGCATAGGAAAGTTTACATGGTCGTACAATTAATATAGTGTCTCTTTCCAGCCGTATGCCAAACCCACACAGACTTTTTGTTTAACCGTTCTCTAGACTAAATCAATTCTTGTTTACTTACATACGTGGTTGCATATTAATATTTGTTGAATATAAAGTATGAAATAAATATAAAACTAAACTATCATCTTAACTTGGGGTAATGACACTGTCAAGTTGGATTCTAGGGTCAAGACATACTTTACAAGCATGCACAACTATGGTATCTGATCAATTGAGTTGTTTATCTAGGTTGTTGATTTACAGGGTTAATTTTATGATTATGGTCTTTTGAGAATATAATAACCTATTCACATATAACTCTATGTTTATTTTCCCATTATCTTGAATTAAATATGCAAACGAAGTAGTGCCTCCCTTTTTTATATCAAGTGAGCCAAACTAGGTAGATTCCTATCCTAGTTGCAAATGTATCCTTTGTTTTAAGACTTATCTCACCCCTTATGTTCCATGTTCTATGTCAATGATTCCTCTTCTAAGTTCATAATGAAAATATAGGTTTACTTTAATGGTTGCAAATAACTAAAATATTAAGATTAAGAACACTAGAACAATCCCATATGATAAACAACAAGACCAATTCAAAACGATATTATGTACTCATGTTTGTTGCCTCAACCCTAAGAAGACAGTATATTAGCCACTCATAATCTTACTTGAAAACAATAATACAAAAATTAAACAAGAAAAACAATAAGAGAGGTCAAAGTTACAAAATAAGAACCCTAGTTCTAGCCTCCTTGAATGTTGTTTTCTTCCAAGAGTTGAGAGTTGTTGTGTGTTGTCTCCTTGATTTGATCTGGGGAATCCCATAGGAAAAAATGATGTGTAAAATATGACTAAGTTCCCATTTGGATTGGCTTATAAGAAACTTTTGGATTTTGGCCTATAAGCCAAAAATAATAAGTTAGAAATCCTAACTTATCGATTTTGACTTATTTTATCATTTTAAGCCAAAAGTCATAAGTTAGGATTTCTAACTTATGGATTTTGGCTTATTCTTATTAGTTTAGTCAAAATCAAGTGCTTATAAGTATTGTTAAAATTTAACCAATCACATCAAAAGTTCTTAAAAACTAATTTTGACTAAAAAGCACTAAAAATAAGCCAATACAAATGGGCCCTAAGTACACATTAAATAGGCCTAAAAATTGTGCTTAACTTGTCCCAAGAATGTTAAGATTAAGTCCCATAAGTTTCCCACTCAAACTAGGAATAGAAAAGCCAAAAGTTATGTTGAGATGTGCTAGGCGCGACACAACTATCAAATGCCCAGACCTGCATAATTTTTTCTGCTCTAGAGTTTACCCATAGGTGTGGGGTGCTCCCATGGCAACACCTTCCCAGTTTTCTCCTTCTTTGCTTAGCCTCTAGCGAGATAATCCACTCGACATACCAACTTCATACTTTCCCGGAATATCTTCTAAAGATTGTCTATTAATTATTCTATAAACATGGATCAATTTTCCCTAAAAATTCACTCCAACTCAATTATACACATTCCACAATCAGTCACCACAAGACAAACACGGTCAAACTAAGACAAACGAGCATAGGCTAGACTAGTCATCTCGTCTTGAATTCTACTTTTTACTTTGCACATGTTGATCTTGAATATTTGAATCCATCTTCTTCATAACTCATACCAAGATGAAAATAGGTACTAAAATAGGATTCTTTCCTCAAAATTGAGTTCTCACAAGCAAGTCTCCATAGCTTGGAGACAAACAAACACAATCATAGCTAGGCTTAACTAGTTGCACCTATGTAGTTCACTCCTCTTCCATTGACCTTTTTTCTTGTGTCCATCATCATGTAGCCTAAAAATCAGTACCAAAATCATCCTACAAGAGCTCATATCAAACATTATGCCATTAAATACACAAAACTCAAATGAAGCACACTAGAACGAGCCTAAAATAGCTCGAGTGAACTAGTTATTTTGTCTAAGATTTATTCTTCTATTTTACAAGTTGTTTTGGACAAATGAAACTTAAACACTATAAAAAAGATACTTAGCATTATATACACCATCATTATCATTTATGCTCACAACAATACCAAGTTATCTTAAAAACTAAACTAAAAAGTACATAGATAATAACACTTAGGTATATAAATCCACCTAAGATCACCACCCCACACTTAAGGACTTTTTCATCCTTGAACAACTCATTAAAACTCATCACAATAAAGGGAAGACACTAACATTAGAAATTGAAACAAGAAAATCAATGTTGAACAACAATCACTATCATTGGTTGCAAGTATACAACAAGCATGTTATTTTATAAGTTCAAAACGCATGAATGAATACTCAAAACCTCCTAGCCTCAAGAATTGAATCTTTTACTTAGAAAACCACCTGCATATTATTCAATAGAAGCATCACATTTGACCTAACAATAAGAGAGTTACCTAAACCACTCATAAGTACACAATTAAGCATAACAATGGGTATGTGAATCAAATTTCATCCAATCTCCCCAAAAAATCACAAGTTACATATGAAGAACCATAATCTTTCACTAAGTGTAGTAATCCACTAATTTAATAATTTCAAAGTTCAAGATCAAGCAGGATTTAGGGGTTGTAATGTAGGCTAAGGGATTGGTAGGAACTATTTGGCTAAAAATAGTGACTAACTTATCAAGTGCTTTAATACATAACACTTTTTTCATTGAGAGAATTCTTAAAACACTTAACTTGCACAACTTCTACCACCCTTAACTTTATTTATTTTGCCCCTATCTTTAAGCAAGTTCACATATAAATAGTAGGGAGTATTCTATTTCAACACGTGATCCATTTCTCATGAAATTTTATCTATTTCGTACTCCCCACCCAACATATAAACTTTTTACACCATTAGCTATACCTTGCTCCTAATTCACTCATTTATTTCTTCAATTTTAACTCCTTATCACCTTTATTATTCAATTAAAGAACTTAGGAGTTTTGATAAAATTAAAGGTCTATGAAAGAAAAGGATCAATTTACATATAAGGCTATTAAATAGTAGGCTAAAGACTCAACAGGTCTAACAAGGATAATCTATACATGGTAGACAAAAGAGGGATAAAACAAGTCTATCAAAGAAAACATCTATTATCTCCTAAAATTACATTATTTATTTCACTTTACAAACACATCGGGTAAGTTCTGGTAATCAGTATGTTACATGGAATACACAAAAACCTTACTCATACATGGCACATTCTCAAAACAAGAAGGATCCTTATATATACTTTTAACGAAGTAATTTCAAGAAATCAACTTTAAGCTAAACATACAAGAGTCAAATAAATGAGCCTAGGAGTCTCGAAAGTAGTCATCCAAACTAAATTTTTGTATGCTTTACAATTCAAAACAACTTGTATCAATTAGACTATCATAGTCTAACCAATTCTCTTAGTCATCAATCAATGAAAGGGTTTAATTTTATTTATCCTAATGATTAATTTTCCCTCTAGACGGCCGTTATCCATCCATCATCGGGAAAATGACTAAATATTTAAAAATTTACTCCTAAAAAAAGGGATATTCGTTCAAACGGAACCCCATTGGAAAGGAGCAAAAAGAAAAAATCAAGAGGTGGATGAAGTGTGCTTTTACCTAACAACCAAAATATAAGAAAGTAAAACTAAAACTACTAAAAGAAAATCTTTTTAAGATTTTCAACAAAACCAAAGAATCCTATAGTACACTTCAACTATACAAATAGATAAGAAGGAATCCCCACCCCACACTTAAAATCATAATTTTCCCCCAAAGTAGAAATCAAGAATAAGGTTATAAATACTTCCTAAGCCTCTAGGTCTAGCTAGCGGCATGTCAATTTCATCACTTTTTCACCAAGGAGGTTCGAAGGACCCCCATATTTTGCCTTTTTCGTGCTCCTTAGCTTAGATTTTGGATACTGAAAATTTCCAAACCTGTAAATACCAAAACAACAAAAATAAAGATGGTAATAAAATAAAAGAAAAATAAAACTAAAAATAAAAACTACTTAGTACATGTTGGGTTGCCTCCTAACCAGCGTATGATTTAATGTCATGGAATGACCCATCAACTTTTCCCTCCATCTTG
>JBDJHY010216019.1:0-11304 GCA_039654485.1 Withania somnifera | reverse complement strand
TCAAGTTGTATGAACTCATGATATGTTCTCAGTATTGAGTGACATCGTCTTAAGTTATTTATACCCTTAGATCATATATATTGGACAAGCTCATATCTATCATACGCTATTCCTCGAGCCCCAATTAAATGGAAAAGTTAATATGCATATTCTCTTATAATCCAGGTCCTCATGTCCTAGACCTTTAGTAACCTTCCTCCAGTAATAATGGTGCTATTAATGGTAGAAAAATTATAGGTGTGAATATTTTTATCGATATACTTGTAGATGAGGCCTAGTTGGAATTAGTGAATCTAGTTTAGGACTTAAGGTTTATTATGGTAGAGGGTGATAAGGAATTTAATAGATATCGACTTCATTCCCCCCCTCCCGCCGATTGAAAGTAGTATTTTTACTATATATATAATTTATTTACCTTTGGGATATGTTTGAACTTGAGTCATCGTATCCCTATTCTTGTTTTCTATTCCATGCTATATTGTTTCATCTAGGGGTGCCTCATGATTAAATTTACACCACCCCTATTCCATGAACCTGTATTAGTATACTAAAATAATCAAACCATGTTAAAATCTTTTGGTATGATGTCTTACTCAGATACCTCCCTTCAATTCTCCTCCCCGAATACTAGTAAGAATCTTGATATGGAGAGCCTAAGGGAGATAAACAATCCTTTCTCAGTGACTCTAAGAGATTTCATTTTATTATCTATTACCTCTCAGTTTTTTGTATACGCTCGTGTTATGAATAACAACGTTTAGTTGTAAATTCTTAGTATGAATGAGCCTCTTATAGCTTAGTAAGTAACTCCAGGAATAAGATAAAGGGACCCAATTATTTACCCTCCCCTTTTCTATACTTATTCCCATAGATTCATGTCGATAAATATTCCATGTGATTCCTTGTATATATTCACATGACATGTTGCTAAGCTAAATTTTTCTCCCAGAATAAAACAGTCTGAGCTATGATAGGTACTTGGTATCAGAAATTAGCTTCATGGTTAATGGATTTAATATTTTCTTCCCATCTACAACCTTCATAGGTAGATGATGGTTGCGTACCCACAAATGTCACCTCTTAGCACCATATCAACATGAAGTATCTATTTCCCTTATATAGCTATTTCTTTATTTAGCTATTCTACTAAACTTTTACTTTTTCATGTCATTTCCATGTGATCTTCATGTATGCATTATTTCTATATGAGTTCATCTATGTTTCACTCTTTGTTTCAATCTTCATTCAAGGATGAATGATTCCAAGGGGGAGGAATTGTAACACTTATAGTCTTTGAGAAAAGATTTGAACTGTACGGCATATATGTTTTAACCTGAGACCAACGAGTTTTATTTGAATATAAGTGTCAAGATATTCAAAAAAGTGTATGAAGAGTTTTGGGGATAAATTAAGTTCATAGGGAACTCCAAATTCAAAATTGAACTCAAAACTTCCTTAGCCATTAATTTTCATAGAAGCTCAATAATCAATAAACTTAAAACGAAAAATAACTACGAAAATATGAATATTTATTAGGCTCATGACCTATAATATTAAGTATATTTGAGTCATCTTTCTAATGCGACAAACCACACGTCATTTCATGTTTGGGGGTAAAACATTATGGCCTTTTAAACATCTTGTAGAAGCTGTCAACGATGACGAGTAGAGGTTGACGGGTCATCATCTAGCTAATGAGATGTACTTTGTCTATTCCTATGAGATAGTAAACTTTTGAGATGATGATCGGGAAGCTGACGAGTCATCAGCTAGATGACAAGACATCCTCTGGGTCGTTCGAAGCCCATTTTTTGCACTTTTAAGGAGTGTTTTGGAGTAGCTTAATTTGTTCCTTATCCAATACCCTTCCGGAGAGTTTAAGACACCCAAAAACATCACTTTCAAAATCATAAACATATCATTAGACTCCTCAAAGTCCCTATTTATTCTCCCAAGACTCAAGAACCCTAAATTCTTTAAGCCAAACATTCAAGATTCAAAGAGAAGGCTTCCACCAAAAGTTTTCTTTCCAAGTTCTGCCACCCTAAGAACTCCGTAAAAGAGCTTATTTTTCAATATCAAAGATTTTATCCAAGAAATCAAGTGTTCTGCTACAGACTCAAGAAAAGCCAAATCTCCACCAAAATATTTCAAGATAAGGTTTGTGGGTATTGAATGAAGGTTTCATTCACCTTAATGACTCTCACAATTTTCAAGTAAATTACTATGAGTTTAAAATTAGGGTTCTAACCCAGTTATGAATCAAGTTGAGTACTCATTCCTTGTTATTTATCATTATATTTACTCATATGATTTTGGAAATTCTCATAATTTTCATCAATATGTATGGTTTACCCATCATACACGATTTGACATGGTATTTACATAACCTTATCTATTTTTGATAAATTATCATAGATAGAACTTACGGTATACGGTTTTAGTAAGAATTGGCTTCAAAAACTATGTTTTTAACATGATTTTCAAATATAAAATTATGTTTATGATACTGAGCATATCTTAGCATCAGTTCTCATAGTTTATCAAATTGATTTAAATTTAATGACTTTATGGTTCTTCATTAATATCAAAGACCATGATTTCATATTTTGCATTTATTTATCATGAATTTACATAGATGACATTTTATGGAGCTCTGACTGAAATTTATAAATTTTAGCACTAGATTCTCTATTCATGTGTTATAAAGATTTTGCATTAGATATTCTACACATTTTTTGGAGCAAAGTATCACAACTCATGATCATGAATCTTAAAGAAATCACGCATGTCATAGATAGATAGATATAATTATCTTTACCAATATGTACAAATATTTTCTTGGAGTATTATTCAACACCGAGAAAATGAGGGTTAAACTAACCCAAGCTCTTTAACTACGTGCCATCTTGCGTATGTATTTGCCTGAAATTACTGAGACATGATTACATGAACCTTGATAGATAGGTCCTATACCCTAGAAATTTTATAGGGAACCCTCCTATCTAGTTTGTAGATTGGACATCATGAGCTCAAATAGTGAGTGTAGGTTAGAAGAAACTCCCACTCTCTTCAGCCTAAGTTTTAGAATATGATTAAGCATCAAGGATGACTCAATAGTTTACAATAGATAAGACTATATTAATTATCATTATGATATTCAGTTTTCAAGCTTGTTTACATCTATATGTGAGTTAGTGCAAATCAGTTTTCAGATATAGTTTTCAGTTATAGTTTTTATCTTTAGTATTTAGTAAACTTTATGACTACAAATTTTTATTAGTGATATATTTGATTCATTTTTACTCTATCTATGATTTATCTCATTATGAATTCATCTTATTCCATGAGTTCACTTTAGCTATCTCAGCCCAGTTATCTTCAGTTCAACATGATTTCTACATGACTTTACATCTTTTTACATAAGAACTCATAATCTTTTAGTATTAGCCTTTATGCATGTAACCTGTCTCTATTATCTCATAGTCTAATATTTTCCTTGTTTCAAAGAATTTATGATCTCTTAGTCCTATAGTTCATACATATTTTAGTTCATAGCCCAGTAACAATTTTATGATATTATTCTTGTCATATCCATAATTAAATGCTCTTATATCCATATTTCGGTCATGTATTATATATTTCATATATTCAGCTATGTTTTTATAGTTATTGCATAATCTCACATATCAATACATTCAAAGTACTGACACTTACTCCATGCCTACATTCACATTGTAGATCCAGGTATTTTTCTCTGCTTCATAGATAGAGTGTGCCAGTAGATTTTAGTCAACAAATGGTGTATCCTCATTCTTTGAGGGCAAAGTATTTAGGGTTTCAATTTATTTTTATTCTTTTTCAGTATTAAGAGTGTGTTTGGGGTTTTTCCTATCTACTTTTCATAGAAAGTCATTAGAAAGGTTGTATTCAATTATCAGATAATGTATTTTTCAGTCGTAGAAATTTTAATTATTTATTTATAATATGTAAGTTTTCCCATATATCATCTTCCACTTTATATCCTAGTTCATGTTTATGTGTTATGACAGGCCAAGGGTTATCTTGGAGTTACCTGTGGTTTAAGCAACCATGTTTCACCTGGGTGTAGGCTTGGGGTGTTACAAAATCCAACTCCTATCAACCCCATGAAATGGGTTTGAGAATCGATGAACTAAGGATGGTCATGCTAACAAATTGGAAATGGTATTATATATACGTCAGAATTGACAAAATTCACATATGAGGTCATTTTGCAGAAATTTAAATCAAAGTTAATCTAGGCCAAAAGAGACAAAAAGAATATTGAATACCCAAAATGAGCGAAACTACCTCGGGAACCTAAACAAAAACCTACTTAACCTAAACTCAATATTCCAAAGCTGATGAACTCATCCAATTTTTAATTTAATGCTCAGATCATCAAAAGTTTTAAAAATCTAACATTTAACACTACAGTGGCTATTACCTAGTCGAATGAGATAAAACCACACTGAAAGTTCCTGCACCCATCCAAGGGTCAATCCATACAAAAGTTAATACTAAAAATCTATAAAATTTCTAAATTTGATTATTAGAATTTCATCAAAGAATTTTGATTAAGTTAACGATTTCTTAAGTAAATGCTCTAAAATAGGGAAACAACAACACAGCTTAACTGTACTGTCACAAAACAAAACTACCAATCCCAGAAGGTTATAAATGACCCGGGGCAGCTATAAAAAAGTTCAAAAAGCACAAAAACATGAAAATAACTTGATGGGTAACTACATTTGATAAGGAAAGCTTAAGGAAATAGATATTACTCTCTAAGTTACTCTTAGAAATTTCATATTGTTATCTATAACTTCATAATTCTTTATGTACATTCATTTTATGAAGGTTTTAGTTGATTTCTAAAATCTCAGTATGGATCAGTCCCACATAACCGAAGATGTTAGTTAAAAATTAGGCTTATAAATCCAATAATTTTCTATCTTTCCTCTTAATATTACTTCTCTAAGTTACTTGTATATTCCCATTCTATTTGATTTCTTATATGGACCCGTATTATATGTAGTGCAATTTAGGTTTTCTTTCAGATTAGGTGCCAACCAAGATAGAGACTTAGTTTAAGAAATTAGATCCATGATTAATGGCTTCTATCTTTTCAGCCAACTACATTTGTAATTACCCTTCCAGTGTTTTCCATTTATGTGCTTTGTTTCACTTTAGAGCTTTAATATAGCTTCTTTCATGACCCGATTTGTTAGGTATGACGGAACCTACTATCCCACCTATTAGAAAACAAATCTTATAGACCAAAATGACAAGTAACAACCATAAATATCGAAAGCACTACTAAAAAAAGCATAAGATATATACACAAAAAAGATAGTTAAAGCATGATAACAAATCAACAAAATCCAACCCCATGACCCGTTATTATATGGGCAGGAGTTGTTGCAGTATGGAGTGCTAAGAGTAAAAAAATTAAATATATACATGGATTTCTATAAAATACAAATATAATACAAAAGAGGAGAAGATGGTCTTGTCTGGTCACTAAGTGCTCACTCTATGACTCTGGTATCACCAAAAGTTAGCATAAGGATCCTATATGATTGATGAGAACTTGTACACGGATTTGCACCAAGAAGATGCAGAAGTGTAGTATGAATACCAATTAACGAAGCAATAGGTACCCAATAGGCATCAAAGGCTCACTAGGAAATTATAAGTTGTGAATGTGTAAGTAGAAGATAAGGAAAAGAATGCAAGTCACAGAAAGAAAGGAACAATGTAAGGAAGCTAGATACACATAATAAGAACACATAAAGAATACAAATATAATATGACTATATACACAAAAATAACAAATCTTAGGTAAAAGTAATAAGACATATCCAAGATCCTCGCCATAAATCAAAAATAAAGAAAATAAAGAGGAAAAAGGGAAGTGTACCAATAACCTCAACAACAAAATGGGAAAGAAAGTAACTAAAGGTGAACAAATATCTTAAAGTAACTCACAAGGTAAGGATAATCTAGAAATAACTTTCAAATATCTACCAGGTTAATAAATAAACAAAAAAGTAACAATAAATAGAAGATAAATAAAACCTTACTGAACACCTTTAAGTAAGGAAGGTAAAAAAAAGTACAACCTCACCCTACTATCGTATGATAATATCATAAATTAGACAAGGATAGACAAAGGCAGAGAGTAACACAGACATGATACCTACAGTCCATAATAAGTCTAAAGATTAGTGTCAATAGGCCCTTGTCCCTGAAAATAATGTGACTATAGTGATAAAATCCATTTCCATGCTCATGCTTTCTAAATGTACCATCAACTAGTATATAGCCGACCTACTAGCCCTGTATAGGCTCAGAGGCTCGTACCCTAGATAAATAACACAATCCAACCCTAAACCCGATGAAAAACCCCAAAATAATTCGGACTAGGATCAAGAGTCACCTACAACCATAAGGAGGCCACAAATTTGGTATATCATAATAATCAAGAGAAACCTCGAAATGAAATGGATAGAAAGAGTGGGAAAAAGGTTAAAGGGTGACAATATTGAAAACCCAACTCAATGGAATCTAAATAACATATTTACAATAAATATAAGACTTATCTAAGATCGGTAAGTGATAACCTATCTAGCATCTGATGAAAAGCTACTAAAATCCCAAAGAATCAGCTCACTAGCTTTGAGGAAGGTGTGAATAAGGTATAAACTATCATAATAGTAATCTATTTGTTATTACGAGTCTAACCATATAAATTATTCTAAAGACGGATATAAGAAAAAATTCATGTCCAAAATCGCCTTGTTGAACCGGCTAACTAGAACCTAAAAAAAGTTCCCATAGGGTCCCAAGCGATGTCAAGGACACATGATCAAAGATGAGCATCATTCGAGGAAGGAACATGCTTAAAATAGTTCAAAAAGGAGAGGAATATGAGATATAAAACTTATCCAAAACATTATAGAATAATAAGAATTCATAAAAGGTTACACACCAATAATCGGTGGGATAATAACCACAAAGGCAATGAACAACTACAAGAAGCTCCAAAAATAGCCCACCACAATAACTAATTACAAAGAAATGATCAAGAAACCATAAGAGAAGAACCTAGATTTTCCATTATGAAAGTAAACATTTTTGTAAAGATAACTCACTAAACGAAGAGGGAAAAGGGTAAGTCATGCCAAAATATGTTCCCTCGGATAATTTTATGATTGCACGCTAGAATTTGAGGTTTAGGATTAGATGAGCCAAGAATTTAGTTATAATTCGCTGAGAAATAAAAGTTGAAATATTCATACAGCCAGGGACAACTCATCGTGATCAAGTGAGAAAGGGGCATGATCTTGTGGGAAGGAAAACTATACCTACACGATAGTATGGAAATAGTACGCAATCACAAAGAAGAGAGACATAAGGTATAAGTACACGATCATGTCGATTTAGAACAACGATCACGATATAAGGGAAAACAACACTAATCAATAGCATAGCCTCTGGTTACAATCACTAAGGACAAAGGGATAGCAGCATGTGATTACATAACCCGGGGCTATAATTTTGAAGAGGATTCTAGAGCTGCATAGAATCCGCTGAGATGGAAGCAAACCAACAAAAAACAACTCCTGATAACCACATAGAATGGGCTTATAAACTATAAACGCAAATCAATTAAAACAAATTCATGGAAATGACATTTTGGACTAAAGAAAATTGATGAAATTCCTACTCTCGAGGTTTTGGAAAAATATTGACCAAAGTCAACACCAAGAAAACTTAACCAAAAATCCGATCAAACACCGCACCCAAAAGAGGATCAGTTGCCTTGGGAAGTGAACAAACAAGCTACCTAACCCAAACTCATCATTTCAGAGCTGGTTGTGCTATTGGATTTTCTATCCAATGCTTTGATCGTCAAATGTTGACAAAAGTCAAACTTTCAGCCTCCACCAACAATTATCTCATCAAACAAGATAAAATTACACCAGAAGCTACTAGGACTTAAATAAGGGTACATCTATAATAAAAACCTATGGTTTAGAGCTAATAAAACTTTTTAAATTTTATATTGAGTTTTTTTCAAGGAATGTTTACTAATGTTAATGGTTTCCAACATTAAATCTCTAAAAAAAGAAGGATAAAATAAAACTCATACGAATTAGAAATCCCAACAAGTCATAAATTACGTGGTGAGGCTACGAAAAATCTAAAAATACCATAAATCATGTAAATGCAAAATAAACAGAAGGTTCATTACATTATCAACTACTAAAAAGGACTTATTTCCCCAAAAGTCAAGAAGGAAGAGATAACTAAAAGCTAAAAAAGTTGTAGATATTGGGCCTGTATTTCACTCTCGGTCTCCTTGGTAGCCTCCTTGATTGAGAAGTTCCTCCACTTAACCTTAACCATAAGATTCTTCTTTGTCCTCAACCTCCTAACATCTCTATCTAAAATAGCGACTAGCTCCTCCATAAAAGACATACGCTCATACAAATGGATTGAATCCTAATGGATCATATGTGACTCATTAAAGATATAACTCCACAATATTGAAACATGAAATACCAGACATATGGATAAAAAGGATGGAGGATAGGGAACCCAATTAGAAATATCACAATCTGTCTCAAGAATATTAAATGGCCTAATACACCTGAGGCTAAGCTTTCCCCACCGACTGAACCTCATAGCACATTACATAGGCAATACCCATAAAAGTATGCAGTCGCTGACACTAAACTCTTGAGACATAAATTTTATGATCTGCATAGATCTTACACCTACTATATGCTTCTCGAAGTCTTTCCTAGGTCACACAAATAGAGAAAGTCTATTATCTAAGTTGTGGCCTCAAAAACATCAAACCATCCCATAGGAAATCCACGTTTTCTACCATATAAACCTCAAAAGGCACATCTGAATGCTCAAGTCATAAATATTATTACATAAAAACTTTTCCAAGGCTATACGCTGATTAGACAAACCACAAAAATCAAGTATATATTCCCTTAATATTTCCTCTAGAACTTGAATAGTCCTCTTAGACTGTCCATTAGTTTTTTTGTGAAATACGGTGTTGAGCTTAATCTCTATACCAATCTATCACTGACTAGTTCTACAATACTAGGATGTAAATTAAGCTCTATGATAAAAAATGATAGAAAATGGAACACCATAAAATCAAACCACATCACAGAGATAAATCTTAGCAAACCTTCTAAAATATAGAAAGAATAAATCTGAATGAAATGTGAAGACTTGGTGTACTTATCAACAATAACATAAATTAAGTTATGAACTCGAGAAGTGTATGGTAACCCTGTTATAAAGTATATGGTCACTCAGTCCTACTTCTAATTCATAATGGGAAGCCTCTGCATCAACCAACCAGGTCTTTAATGCTCGAAATTTTACTTGTTTGTAATTTGAAAACTGAGAAACAAACTTTACAATATCTCTCTTCATACTGCTTACTAGTAAATCTATCTAAGATCTCTATACATGTTATTTGTAACAATAAATGGAATACCTAGAGTTGTGAGACTCATACAGGATCAACAAAATCAAACCATCAACCCTTAAAATACAAATATGGGCATCAATCCTCAAAACCCAATTTGAATTAATAATGGAACTATTATCCACACAATGCAACACCTATTCATGAATACCACACAATTATTGATCCTCAAACTAGCACTGCCGAATAGAATCAACCAAGGAAGAACGAGCCTCAACATAGGTTGTATCCTCTAGTGTGATAAATAAAGCCTAAAAAACAAGTTATCCAAACACTAAATTTCTAAGGACAACGACCACTCAAAGACTAAAAGTGAAGTAACGCCATTCATAATACCTTCCAACTCAAGGCATCCGCTACCACATTTGCCTTTTCCAAAAGGTATAGAGTATTGATCATAGTCCCTTAGTAGCTCTATCCATCTAGCCTATATCAAATTAGGCTCTCTCTTACTCAGGATATACCAAAGACCATAGTCAATAAAAATCCCACAATACATACCGTACAGATAATGCCTCCAAATCTTGAGCACAAAGACTACTACTGCCAAGTCTAAGTCAGTAGAAGGGTAGTTGCCCTTTTTATCATTCAACTTCCTAAAGAATAAGTAATAAGTTAAGACTGTTGCATCAATACATAACTCAAGCCAACACCAGAAGAATCACAATAGACTAAAATACTCTAAACCTCAATAGGAAATGTCAATACATGAGATGAAGTTAATATGGACTTAAGACTAAACACGCCTCGCATTTGGGAAACCTCTAAAATGGGACATCCTTCGGAGTTAATCTAGTCAAAGGTGCTGCAATAGAAGTGAATCCCTAAACAAACCATTTATAGTAACACAGTAACCCAATAAAACTGTGAATACCAGTAAGCATAGTCAGTTTGGGAGAATCACGAAATACCTCAATCTTCATTGGGTCTACCATAATTTGATACTTAGACACCACATGTCCTAAGAATGCTATACATTTAAGACAAAACTAATACGTTAAGACCATGGCATAAATCCACCGATCTCTCAAATTTTGGAGCACGATCCTTAAATGTTACTTATGCTCCTCCCTAATCCGCAAGAATACCATTGTCTCATCGATGAACACTTTCACAAAAAATTAGAATACAGTCTGAATACTCTGTTCATCAAGTCCATGAATGCTGCTGTGGAATTAGTTAACCCAAAAGACATCACCATAAACTCATAGTGATCGTAACAAGTCTTGAAGACTATTTTAGGGATGTCATCCACCACAACCCTCAAATGGTTGTAGCCTGATCTTAGATAAATCTTAAAAAAACTACTACATCCTGAAACTATTCAAATAAGTCATCTTTGCACGACATACCTTTTCTTTTGTCATGACCCAAAATCTAATCGTGATGATACCTATCCTAATCCCACTTGGACAAGTAAGCCTAACGACATCTGTAAAGGGTGAATGGTGAAATAATGAATTGGGGAGAAGAAAAGAATGTATATCTCAAAATCTAACTAATAAACATCCCAAAACCTAGAGTCATAGTATATGATCCGCTAAATAGATAAGTAAAAGTCTTACACAATAATGGTTTTAATGTCTCAAAACCTTAATAAAATAGAAAAAAAGACATATAATAATAAAACTCCATGGTGCATATTACGTAATACAAGTAGCTACCTTTGGAACTCTTTATAGTCTCCCTCAGACCATGATCTATGATAGAACAAATCAAGCTACTCCAGGCTTAAAACTTACTTAAGTATAGAAAAT
>JBDJHY010215999.1:0-11305 GCA_039654485.1 Withania somnifera | reverse complement strand
GATACTTTCTGTTTATACGGGATAATTGTGCTAGATACCCTTTGATTATTCATCCTTCCCTTATTTGAGGTTACCAGTACACCGTCCATATTCGCTCCATATCTTTTACTTGATTCTTGATTATTGTTGTTAGTATTTACATATACTGTTTCAAGGATTCCGAGTACGTCTTTCTTCATTACCTAAAATTCTTTTATGTGATTAGCTAGCAATGAAATGTTCTACTCATTACGTGATTCCTATACGAGTAGCTAGCTCCCATGATGTATTTTTTATTCTGTGACCCTATTTATTGTTTTTCGTTATTTACTGCTTTTATTATTATTATATGACTAGTGGGCCCTCGAAGCCTACTGGGTACGGGTTTCTTCGGCATCTTTTACTCATATTACATTTTCCCATGTGCATATCTGAGTACAGGTGCCCGAGCTTGATTCATAGATCGTTGTACGTGCAGGTTCTATTTCTTTTCAAAGATCAGGGTGAGCTTTGCATCCAACTTTTCCTACTTCTCCTCAGTATTGACATTAATCTCCTTGTAATTTTGGAGATATATTTGTATTAGACATTTGATTCCATGGTCTATACTTATAGGTTTTGTATTACATTGATATCAAGTTTTGGGAACTGCTGATTCATTATATTTCCATTTTTTTCATATAATGTTTATTATTCTTGTGCTTTCCGCTTTTGATAGAGTAGTCCTCTGCTTTAGTTTAAGACTATAGGGTTGGTTCTCCTACTGGTGGTATTGTAGGTGTCATCATGATCCGATAAATCGGGTCGTGATAGGATATCATCTATACAAACACTTAAAACCCAAAAACTCAGCAAGATATAACAAAATATTTGCAAAGAAAGGAATAGATTGAATCAAAAGACTAAAACCAAACATTTCTATTGATCATAATAAGATACATCATTGATTTTTGACAAAATTAAAAACAAAACAAAGTATTTGTTGAGAATATGGAAAGTTGGAAGAGTTTTGGCTTTTTGTGAAGCTAGAACAATAGAGAGGAATAATGATTCTTCTTAAATAGGTCAAATAGGCTTGTAGGTTGGCTGAGTTAGTGGCCCTTTTCTTTTCAATTTCAACTTTAATTTGAGCATTTTCCTTCCTAAGGGCATACCATACTTTACATGAAACATGTCCGTATCCTCAAAGATAAAAAACATGAAGATCATAAATAATTCCTCATCTTTAGGATCCTTAAGAGCTACAACAGAGCATTAGACGTCTTCCAAGGAGTAGGTACATCAACCTGGTTCATAGTGCTAAACACATCCTTAGTGATGTGCGATTTCTAAGATTTAACACACACCTAGATGCTAAAAATAGACCCTAACCATAATTCATAGGCCAAGGTATATTTCTTTCTTATCTAGTTTGCTAATTTTATATATATAATCCACCATTAAGTGAGATAAGTTAATTGGTATCGTGGAGGCTAGTAACTCCATAAGAAAGAGATCAAGAAAGTTATCCTTAGTATAGACCCTAACCAGAATTCATAGGCCAAGGTATATTTTTATCTTATCTAGTCTGCTAATTTTATATATATAATGCACCATAAAGTGAGATAAGTTAATTGGGATCGTAGAGGCTAGTAACTCCATAAGAATGAGTTCAAGAAAGTTATCCTCAGTGTACCTTTTGGTGCGTAATTAACATCATCTTGTGCACCACAACAAACAAGAAACAGTGAATTAGAGTCATAGCCCTTTTATTGACAAACTTCCTAGTGATATCAAGGGTTAAAGTAAATTCATCCAATGGATGTCATTCTTTCTTTATGTAGTGACACCATTCATCATTAGAAATGTCAAAACTTGAGCAAGGATATTAGGGGTACTGATCAGGGGAACATCCTTAACCATGCTGGTAATTAAGTCTATAGAACCATCAGAATTAATATAAAATTGGAGAGTCTCCTCCCTACCCATCTTTGCTCTCCTACTCCCTTGAAGGAACAGGTCAAACTAGTCCTTTGCCCAGATAAGAAAGACAAGCTCACCTATCTCAATTCTCCAAAAACCAGTGATAATCCATCCCCTAAGCACAACCCTTTTATAGGATTTAATTACCCTAACTATTTATGCATTAAGTGTGTCCTCCACATCTTCAAAATTATCAATCTTATCATTAGTGACATTTTAAGCCTACTCCTCAAGATATTCAAAGAAAAATACTTTCCCTTCATTACTCTTACTACCAAAATTTTTATTTTTAGCCTAGAATTAATGGGTGTCCTTGAAGGAACACGTTGCTTGATCCATTTCTTTAGGCTTGCTAGAGGACACCATACATTTTCTCTTTGACCAGATGCATCCAAATTGAGCCTAAAAAGTGAACTTGATTCATCTGTAGGGTCAACAAGATGTTCCCCCTCATGATATGCATCCTCCATTACTCCCTCATCAATACTAGCCTACTTATAGATAAATTCCTTCTCACCCCAGATGATTCCACCATCACTTAGTGCCTCAATTCCTTCTTGATCACACACAATGAGGGTACCCTTATTAGTAACAAACTCAATAGTAGGTATACAATCAAAGTCCTTAGATTATCATCCACAACCTCTCTTGGTAGTTGAACAATACTGACTTATTTCTGAGGTGAGGTGATGGCAGGAATAATGAGATAGGTGAGAGGAGAAATAAAAACAAGTGGTTGGGTAAAGATTGTTAGATTTTGAATAGCTTAGGGAAGGATACAACTTAATTTCCATGGCCTAACAGAGAGAAGAAGATGAAGTTGGGTGTGAGGCATTTGTGAATGGAAAAGGTCATGGTTGTGAAGGAGGAGAGTGGAAGTGGGTTCAAATAGGACTCAAATAGATTTATCCATTTTCAAACAATTAATAAGTCCTTTTAAGTTGAATATTTTAACTTTGAAAGAAGGTGATATATGATGGGACTTTCAGCTTTATAAAAAACAAGTCATCATCTCCTTGAGTTTCTTCTATTTTTGTTGTTTGAAAAAGTGATAGTTATAAAGTCCCTTTAGGAGTCTATTTATTTTTGTACGTTTTGGAAGAAACATTTACAAATTCTTTTTAATTATTTTTAATATTTAAAAAAGAATTTTGGTGCACATACCTCTATCAGTAGTTCAATGCTTGATCCTATTTTTATTTTTTCAAGCCATATTCCTGTGACAGAAGTAACGATACTGTTATATTGCATTAGCTAATTGAACTTGAAAATGGTATAGATACATACAACTAAATATGCAGGACTGAGTATAAAATTAAACTTAAGGTGTATTTTTTTAAATGTTCTTTAGCCAATCATTAAGGGATACTCATATAATATTACTCATCACCAATTAGATTTTTATAATGGACCAGGTTCATCCATGTGTTTCATCCATAGTTCCTTCTATTGTAGAGTTTTCCATCGTTCCAATGCCATTCATTGTAAAGTACTAAGGGTATCCTCTTAAAGACGCGTTGGTATGCTTGGTGACTCTATTTACTGATTTGTTGCTCTCCCTGTCAAAGAGCTTTCCTCTTATTTATCTAGTGAAAAGGATGACATAACATATTCCATCGTACTCTTCTCAATGACAACATATTCGCCATTATTCTTCTCCAACGACTACTTTTTTTTCTTTTCTTAAGTGAGATGAACTTTTATTTATCTCCAGTCATGTATTGCACAAATCTTATCTACATACTAATTCTGGTTGCTTCCTCTCACCTTTTCCTGCAAAACTTAGGAGTAAGGTTTAGGAACCCATACAATCTTAGGTCTAATTCTTTGAGTAAAAGGATGAATCAACTATTTTTTTCCACAACACGATAACATATAAAAAATTGTTTCTTTTTTGTAGACCTATTTCTTTGAAGTGTTTCATGCACTCGTGGGGCTTCATTTCTTGTGTTAACAATTTTTTTTATTTTTATCTTGATATTTTTATCAATTGGACATTCTAATCTAGTATGATTAGTGTTTCCACAGAAAATGCAGAGATTAAAATAATTACTGGTGTTTACTTTTACAAAACCTAGCCTAGCCTTTTCACTATGTATTCTACTGCTAAGTTGGGTAAAAATCATTGAAGAATTGATCTACTTGCTTTCCTTTTCAAATTCATACTTAGTTATATCTAACTCTAATCCAATTCGCTTGATTTCTCCCTTCCAAGATACAATTCATCTTTGATCTTTTTAAGATCATTTTCGTATGAACTGTTCATTTAGTCATTTTGTGCTTTCCAAAATCTGTGGTATTTAGTTTTAAAATATTAGATTCAATGCACAAAATGGAAACATCATGTTGCTTGATATGTTCCTTTAAGGACTATTTTTCTTTTTTTTGGTCTTTTTTTGATATTTTCAAGATCAATATATTCAAACTCTAGTCTGGTGAAAGAATTAAGCAACTGATCTCTCGTTTCAGTAAACTCATGTCAACCTTTTCCTTGAAAATAATTTAAGCTTATATTTTAAGTAAATAATACTTACATCATTTTCCTCACCTTCTAAAACTTTGTCTGATTCTTTAAGAGCCATTAGAGCTATATCTTCAGCTTCATCATGCTCTGGGTCATTAGAGCTTGGTCCTTAAGAAACATACATAACTTGTGATAACCCCTTTCTTTTCTAATCTTGTGACTGCTGCTTTGTTTTTTGCTCTTTCTCTGGTTTCTCCTTTTTTCCATTTAATTTCCCACATTGGGCAATTATTGATTTGACGATTCCTTTATTAAGGAACTTCTTAAAATTTTTTGTGATTCCAGTCTTCATCATCTAGATCTGATCTATCACTTTTAGTATCCTTGGGAGCAAGTGATTTGTTCTTTCTATCTTCTTCCTTCTTGTGTCCTTCTATATTTATTTAATAGGTCCTTAAGTTTCCAACCAACTCATCCAGTGTCATATTGGTCTCATCCTTCGCTTCTCTGATTGTAGTTACCATGACAACCCATGATTTAGGAAGTGTCATAAGTACCTTCTCAAGTACTTTTTCAGTAGACAGATTTTCCCAAGGAAACCATATCATTGACAATGATAGTGAATCTGGTTATCATATCCTAGAGAGACTCTACGACCTTTATTTTAATGGCCTCATATTCAGACTTAGTAAGTCCATCCTAAACTTCCTAACTTATGTAGTTCCTTCATGAGCATTCACTAAGGTATCCCAAACTTTGTTTATTGTTGTACATCTTGAAATTCGATTACATTAATCTAGTTGAAGACCATATACAAGAATGCACTTGGCTTTAGCATTCTTTCCAAGCATCCTGTAGTCAACTTCAACATATTCACTTTTTTCCTTAGGCACATCAAGCTTTTCAGTGTTCTTCTTTATCATATACTTTGGGACATCAGTGACTCTAGCTCAAATCTCATAACCCTAAGCTTGTAAAAAATCTTTCATTTTTTATTCCACCAAGAATAATAATATCCATTGAACAGAGGTGGCCTTTTGATATGTTGTCCTTCAACATACCCAGTGGAGGTGCGCAATTCGTTATGATCCTTTCTTAAATAGTAGAACTTGTAACAATATAACCTACTCTAATACCAATTGTAGAGTTATTTGCTCCTACCACATAAATGATACAGGTCGACATACCAATTTTTTTAGTTAGAACTTAACAGGAAATAAAGAAGTAATATAAATAGCACAGTATTTAACGTGGAAAACCCCGACTCAAAAAGGTAAAATCTCAAGACCTGCTCCTTGCAGGATTTATTCCAAATTTCACTAAAACAATGAGCCTACGCAAAAATTTTAGATTATAAGTTTTGCAATCTTAAGAGCTAACTCTAATTCCCAAGATTCAACAATCACCTTGATCGTTGAACCCTCTTCAAGTTATCCGCAACTTGAATTTTATTCAGATTACAACTCTTTCAATCCTAGAAATTAACTCTAATACCTAATGTTCAACAATCACCTTTGACTATTGAACCCTACTTCAAGTTTCTCTCAACTTTAAGTTTACTCAAATCAATATTGTTTCCTAAACATTAATTCTAGGAAAGAAATAAATTACAACTCGATAAGAACTTCCTAATACATCAAACTATAGTCAAGAACTATTTTGCATTTGTAGATGGAATAGGTCTGTCAGTCTATTTCTTCGTATCAAGTTACACATCGATAGCTAGAGAAAACTCTCTCAAATAGTATTCCTTATTATTTGCTCGTCTTCTATATTTTTCTCTCAGTATGAGTGCATAGGTCTTCATGGGGGATATTTATAGTTGTGTTTTGATCCTCTTATCAAAGTAAAAGTCTATCTTCATACTGACTCCCTTCTTTCTTGGAGTCTATTGGTCTTTCCAACTATGTGCACTCTTTGCCATTGTAGACTTTAATCTCCTTTCTTCATAGGCTTTCTGAACTAGAGAAATCCTATTACAGGTTGGACTCAGTGCGAAGAAAACAAGCAAACGAACCTGTTACATTCATCTTTTCCATAGTTCTGTCAATTGAAAAAATTAATCTGACTTAAACAAGGATCTTGATTCTTAACTTCGTAGTCCATTAAGAATTCCTTCTTTACAAGAATTCCTCTCTTGCTTGAATGCTTAGAGTTTGTGTAGTATTAGAATCCTATCTTCGATAAGCTTTGTGTAGACTCATTGTCATTTCTTCTTGAGACTCCTTTTATTCAAAGAGTTCTAACACAAATTAGACTCTATAGATAGAAGCATGTATCATCTATTTGTTCCATGTATATGCTCCATTATTTTATTAATCATTAAATATACCAAACTCAACATTTTGTATAGATGTGATTTAAGATTTAGAGTAGAGTGGTTTTCAAAAACACTAACTAAAACTCAACTTATCATGTGGAGTCCCATAATTTTTTAATGTCCATAGATAACCAAGAAAAAATGGATAAATCAAAAGAAAAATTGGGAGATTCCATTAATTTGAGGATATATGTAAAAAAGTTTTGTGACAATAAGAATAATTTTAATTACATCGCATGACAGAGAATAAATATAAGTATTATATTAAAACCAAAAAATAATAAATTTGACCCTTTTCCATTCCAAAATCATCAACCACATCACATATATTAAACCTAACCAAATGAAACAATCCATTGTTTGAACTCTTATTTTTATAATTTCTATATTTGTATTATTCAATAAAGAATTATTAATATAAAAAATTTTATTTTTTAGAACATTTCTTTCAGTTTGAAGGAAGTATTTTTTTTCTTTTCTATTTTTTCAATATCACATGCCAAATAATTTTTTAAGATACACCATTCTCTTCTTTAAACCTTTCTTTCTTTCATGATAAAAATATCACTTTTATTCTTTAAATAATAGATGAGCTTTATAACTCCAGAAGAAAGCTCACCATCAATCTATTGCTAATAGTCACAATTTTACCTTGCCCAAAAATATGTCCTACAGAATTAGTCATAATTGTCCATCATAACTATGAACTAAAATCAGAATAAATAAATAGATGGAATAGTAAAATTTAATTTATATTAGGTTCGAACACTTAAAAAATATCTCCTAAAATATATGATTTCAATTCGAGAAATAACTCGCAACAACACCAAGATGAAAACACCTCCTTGCTCCTCTTGAGACACTCAAACATGGGAGAATTTTAACTAGTAGAAAAAAATCCAAAACCTATCTCAAAAAGTTTAGGATAAATTGGCCTCACGTGATTTTTTTCTAAAACCAGAAAACATTGATTATCCTTTTGTCTCACTCAATATATAAGAGGATTTTAGTCCCTCTTACATGGAGAAACTAAAACACAACATGTCTATTACTTTTTCTTAACATAAATTAGGTAAGCACAATCTAAATCGGCACTTGTTCGAAGAGCATGACCAAATCCCTATTCCGTCTCTTTCTCTCTCAATCCTTATTCATCTACTTTCTATTGAATTTGAATAAAATAAAAATATCTCTTCTACATGAGTTTTGATAAATTTCATTGAATAAAATATTTATGATGTCCAAAAATAGAAAATATAAGCATCAAATGCTTTAAAAATAGGAAATGATATCTTCCCTACATCCAACGGAGGAAATAGAATTGCATAGAGTCTCATCACCGGTTCTTGATTCGCGACATTATACAGAAAAAAATAATAAATTGGGCATACTTATTTGATGCTCATGAAGTGTCTGAAAAAATGCCCTAGATATACATTATTCGCTGCTTCAGGAAATTTCTCAAAATCCACTCTAAAGGTGAAACTTGACAATTTCTTTATACCATTTAAGTTCAACTACTTAACATCCTTGTTCAATATACATTTTCTATTTCAATTCGGTCAATTTAATTGTATAGTTGTGGATATCAATGTGACAAACGACCTTGAATAATTGTACTCCTACAATTGTATAATCTACATTTGCAAAGTTCGATAATAATGTCTATCGATTGAAGTTTAAATTATATTACATTTTTTATCTTTTCAATAAATTATTTTGATCTCATCTATTCAAAAGGATTAGACTTGGTGTAAATACGAGTTTTGCCAAGTTATGTTTCTCTCTCTCTCTCTCTCTCTCTCTCTCTCTCTCTCTCTCTCTCTCTCTTTTATATTTTACTGTTTTAGCATTTCACTTGACTTTTATAAAAAAAAGTTAGAGGGATATGTTTGATAGCAAGACATTTCTTTTGTCTTCAATGTATTCCCCCTTATCTCTTTACTTAATTCATACATATATGAACTAAAAATCATAGTTCATCATAGTCACGTTTAATGTGTTGATCTTACTGGTGAATAATAAAATATTTCATTATATAAATTATACCAATATAGATACTCCTTACGTATAATACTTCAGGCGGAATCATGACTCTTCGTGCAAATGAAAATTACTAACTAGAGGTACCAAGTTAGAAGCACAGATACACTAATAACAATAGAAAATTCAGTACTGCTCTCTTTTTTTCAACAAATCATAAAAGGCGGTGCAAGGTTAGTGAAATCCAAAGTATTTCTACTTTCCTTTCTATTGTTCTTAATTGTAGCTATCTTTTAATCCAAACTTTTTCTTCTTTCAATAGTATTTTTCTTCTCATGAGAACTCATAATAGATTCAACCATTAATTGTGTCTTCCTAATCAGGCTTGCAGTAGAGTAGTTAGTAGCTGTTTTTCAAATGGACAAGGTTAGTCATACTGATACTATCAACATCAGGCTCCTCCAGTTGCCTTTCTATCATTCGTAGCGGTTCTCCAATTGTCATAAACCTTGTATATGTAGGGGTCGTTTGGTAGAGTTTATAAGAATGATAGGGTTAATGATGTTGGGACTAGTAGTGCTGGCACTAGTAGTGTTGGGATTGTTTTTTATGTTCTGTTTGGATTCATATATTAAAAATTACATGTATAGTTTTAATTTATAGTTTTAAAAAATACCATCCACATTCTATAGTTTTAATTTTTTTTGCAAAATATTATTATTTATTCTTTTCAGGACCCGACTCCTCAGGTAATGAGGGCACCTAAAACCCACTGTATGCGAACCACCCAACAAGAATATAAGCGGAAATAACAAGTAAAATTGGAAGATAAGTATACAATTAGGGAAAGAACATGAGAAAGTCTAATACAATGAAAGAAATCTCCAAAGCCTGGTATTCTAGTACATGAGCCACTAAGGAGTAAATAATGTATCTGAAATAAGTCCATCATCTACTTTTGGATATAAAACAAGTAATAATAGTCTAAAGTGAAAGATAAAGTGAGATCTTGAATGCTGAAGGTATCCCTCTACTGTAGAATCTAGATAGAAGCACGAACCTCAAGAAAATCACGACTCTTACTCGTACTCGAATTTACACCAGAAAGATGCAGAGTGTAGTATGATACCAAATTGCTAAAGTAATGGGGTACCCAGTAAGCATCATCGACCGACTGGGCCTATATAAGAAATAAAAATATAGTAAATAGCAGATAAAGAAGGAGATAAGTCACAGAAATTGAGAAATTTAAATATAGACAAGGAATTCTAGCTACAGATAAAATAGAAGCAACAAAGAAACAATGTAAATGATCTAGATAATAATAATAGAAGAACCCAGATGAAAAAAACGTACCTGGGTCCTTGCAATAGATGATAATTAAATAGCATAAATAAGGTGGTATATCGTAACCTCAATAAAGTATGAAAGAAGTAAGCATGATCAAGTGAAAACCCATACATAATGGAACTCACTAGACAAGGTCAGTCTAAAATAACTATCAAATAATAAAATATAGAAAAAGAATACTAGAGATAGCAGTAAAACAGAATAATAGACTCACGAAATCTCATACTACCAGAAGGTACAAACAAGTCACACTTACCTACTGGCATCCCTTACTACCAGAAGATACATACAAGAAAAAAAAAAGCGTGGAAAATAACATAAACATGATGCAGTGGTATCAAATGTCTCAATAATACTGTGTACATCCCCTATCAGGTAAAGGAAGGACCCATGGGATTCATTGACAGGCACTCCTCCGCCGGCTACAGCCTGGATCAACAGGGACCATGAGGGGATTTTCCACATACTATCTTATAATATTGTAACTAGAATCTCATGACTATCATATCTCGGTATTAATGCATGTGTAGGGCGTCACCGGTTCTAAAAATAATAAAAAACTTAATACCCATTCTCCGAGCGTCACCGATACTAAAATCAGGTAATGGCTAATAATCAGCATCCGACATTGGGCTGAAACTATAAGTGCTAGCAAGGTCATACCATTTTTAGGGCATGGACTAAAATAAGTTAGAAAATAGGAGTACCGGTTTCCCAATTGATAATCGGGTACTAAAAAACTAAGAATACCATGAAACAACCTTTTTAAGTAAAGAATCCCTTTTTAATAAATCAACTTCATATCAATGTTAGCTAGTAAAATTAAAATCTCTATGATCAGGTTTCATTATCAATTTATTATAGTAGTGCCAGTTATCAATATTCAAAAATGAGTCCTCAAGGCTATGGAAGGTTTAAAAATCAATGATACTGGACCTCAGCTATAAAATAGTAGAACCAATGCATAAAAATCCATATTTCATGATGATAAAATACACAATCATAACAAATAGATCACTTATGGTCTTGCCTTCCCTACACATGCTCAGAATTAGTACAATACGTAACAATCATTCATCCAAGTCTGGGACTCAGAAATATTCATAATAATCCCACCCTATGTGTTTAAAAGGAAATAAAGACCATTCAGGGTCACAGGTAAACTATAATCGTAATACAACATCAAAATGAATGATAAAAGTCGGACTAAAGAAGAAGACAGGGTCAAGGGTGCCAGTCTCCCAATC
>JBDJHY010215989.1:0-11305 GCA_039654485.1 Withania somnifera | reverse complement strand
CTTGTTGTTCTCTTAATTGAACCTTTGATTGATTTCATTATTTGATAAAGGGTTTTGGGGTTGTGCATGTTACCTTGTTGTCTCAATATTTAAGCTTCTGGCCTTTCTTATTTAGTCTTTGTATTGTATATTTGGGTTGGTTTAGTGATTGTGGTTCCTGGCTAGTTTTCATGGCCTGCCAGCGTGATTTTGCCTTAGCCATTAGTTATGCTCTAGTTCTGGGGTGCATTCAAGTGAGTTGGTTTGTTGGGTGTGTGTTGTCTTGAGAGGTATCTAGTAGCCATGTAGGAAGGATGCTGGTTGGATGGGATGGAAAGGGGTTCCAATGGCGAAAGTTTCACAGGCATGCGCTATGTATTTTTTGGGTTTCCTGAGGTCTGAGAAGGGGTATTCAATCCCAATACGCCCTAACCAGTTTGTTTCTTCAAGTATTTTCTTTTCTCTGACTTTTGAGGATAAGAGTCCTATTTAGTGGCGGATGTTGTAATGACCTGTTTGGCCATTTTCTTATTTTCTGCATTTTTCTATGTTTAGAGCCGTATAGTAGTTGCCCTAGGTCAATTATGAATTGCTGGGACCGGTAGTTCGGTGCCCTAGTAGCTCATTTACCGGTTATATCAGTTATCCTGTTTTGAAGTTTTAACTCCTAATAAACTCTCTTAGATTGAATTCTGGCAGTTCCATTAGCTTTGGAATGTCGACTTTGGTTTAGAGGGACCTTTGGTTCGTGTCCCGGGGTTTCCATGTAGTGTTTGTGCTATTTGTGGAAATCCAGTTTATTTAGAACTGAGAATTTTCTCTGAGCTAGTGCATGGCGATTAGAGTGCCAAAATAGAATTCTAATGCTTCCATTAGCTACGGAATAGAGATTTTGGGCTAAGAGGGTGGTTAGTTCACTTTTCAGGGTGTCCCGACTCATTTTGGGTGCGGTTGTGAGAAGTTGGGATTTTGGTTGGTTTTGATTTAGGGGTCTTTTTCATTCAAACGACCTCACTAGTTGTCTCGACTATTCCAATATATATAGAATGTCGTTTCCATATTGTGTGCATATTTAGTTTGTTGAAATTAGTGCTCAATTCCATTCCGACCCTCGTTGGGAGCTTTTGGGAAAGTTGTTGTTTTTTGGTACAGGCACAGATCAATAAATCGGTCGATGTGCCATTAAATCAGGGTGTGCCAATAAATTGGACTTTTGACTGATAAATCGGTGCCTATCAGGGTGTCCTTTCCAGTGGGGGATGCTAATTTATTTGTACATTTGACTGATAAACCGGTCACCTACAGAGCGTGTTCCTTTTGGGAGGGTACCAATTTATCGGTACATTTGACCGATAAATTGGTCGCCTGTAGAGTTTCTAGGTTTGAGAGGGTGCCGATTTATCAGCACTTTGACCAATAAATTGGTCACTACAAGAGTTTTAAGGGACATTTTACATCTTTCCCATTTTCATTCTTGCTCCACTCTTCTTTATTTTCCCTCATCCCCTTGACTCAAATTATCCCTAGGTAGGTAATTGTTGTTCTACCACTTTGAAAATCATTCTCCATCGCTTCCTCTTCGGTTAGGTAAGTCTCTTTTTTTCCAGAAGCTCCGTTTTGAGCTCTAGTGGTGAACTTTGAATTTCTTACTCACTAGTTTATTTTTTTAGGCTATGGGAGTCCGTTGGCCCATTTTAAGCCCAATTTTCAACCCGATACATTTGTGTAATATGGGTCATAAAATTACCCTCTTGACTTGTTTATTGTGTTTTTGATAGTTCTGTACTTTTTGGGCATTTTGAAGGTTGTTCGGCCTATGCAAGTGACTCATGTGAGCTTTTCTCTGGCATCCAGGTAGGCTAGGTTTTCCTTACTTCTTAGACTAGGTTCTTATTAAACACTAGTTGGTTTCAGCCAATCGGTGGGCTGGATAAGTAGTTAGTATGCCTTTCTTTCTATCTTATATCACTTGCCTACCTTTTCGGGGGCCGTGCAGGGACCCTTATTAGTTGTAGATTGTGTTTAGTGTGCTTGGTCTACCAGGAGCAGCTATGTGGCTATGATATTGGTGCAGAGTGAATTAATAGTTGATCAGGTGAGACGTGTGCTTAGATGGTGGATTTTAACCTTTCTAGACTTCGAGCATGTTTCTTATTTGTTTTGGTTGATCCGATTTCATGCATTTTACATTATGAATTTTGGGGATTGAGCACGGGCATGTCTCGGGGCTATGGTAACTTCAAATTCGCGGATAACTAACTAAAACTGGAAGTTTACTCAGCTTGGTAATTAATGAAAATGGAGA
Source organism: Withania somnifera (assembly GCA_039654485.1). Classification (NCBI taxonomy): domain Eukaryota; kingdom Viridiplantae; phylum Streptophyta; class Magnoliopsida; order Solanales; family Solanaceae; genus Withania; species Withania somnifera. Next base: position 9,021 of record JBDJHY010215989.1, on the reverse strand, counting down.
TTTTCTTACTTATAATTATAAGTATGCCACGACCACCCTGTGGTATGGCACTATTTATAACTATAACGTAAAAGAGTTTTTAAACTATCACAATTGATCTATTATTACTCAGAGTGGTACCTATGGCACTAGTAGGGAAGAGACCCCGAGATTGACAATGATGGGGCAGAGATCCCTGAGATTTGCACTGATGGGGAAGAGACCCTTGAGATTTGCACTGATGGGGCAGAGATCCTTGATTTTTCACTGTTGGGGCAGAAAACCTTGAGATTAGTAGTGATGGGACGGAGTCCCCCGACTTTGTCACTGATGGGGCAGAGTCCCTCGGTATTGGCACTAATGGGGAGGAGACCCCCGGTATTGGATATGTTCTTATCCTGGCCTTACTGTGTGGCGACCACGGACCGGTATCGATTTTTCAAATTTACTTTCCAGCACCCCAATGCATTCATTCTCATGTGTTTTTGCTTGGCGGGCTTAAGGGGGGAGTCATGGTGAGTTTTTTTGTATTGTATATATCCAGTGGTGGGATGGGGCACCATTGGATTTTTATTTGTTTACTATTTTCCTTTTTTCTTATATTACTGTTTTCCTTTATTTTTACGCGGTTTAGTTATCGGTCAAGTTGAGCTGGATACCACCTATGTTTTCATGGGCTCGTGATTTGCATTAGTTATTCATAGTTATTTTCCTTACTGATGTACCTTATCTTCCTATATTGTTTTACTTGTTTGTATTCTGACCTATTTAACTTAATCGTTATTTCTTACTTGTATTTGATTTAAGCCCGGTCGGCCGATGATGCCTACTAGGTACCTTGTGTTTTGCTATTCGCGCTACACTTTTGTACCATTTCTGTGGTGCAGATACTAGTGCGAGCCTTCACATGAGATGTGATCGTGCCAAATAGAGGTGCAGGATGATTTCAAAGATCAGGGTAAGTTCCAGCGATCGGACTGAGCCCGTTCTCTAGTGTACTGGATTTTTCGCTTTATCCTATTCAAGGCAGACCGATTTTCTAGTTACCTACTGTTGGGGAAGTTGTATATATCATCTTTTGGTTACTCTGATGTAGTTACCTCCATTTATCACAGTCACTGGTCTTGGGAGGTGTTGTACATATATGTTTTGTTGTTGTATATTCTTTCATCCTACGCCTTATTGCTTTACTTTCTATTGTTTAGCTATTATCGTTCCATTGCTTGTTGGTCTAGGCTGAGGGATTTGGCTTTTCTATAGGAGGGTTGTCGATGCCATCAAAACTTGATTTTGGGTTGTGGAAAAATCCTTTATCTGTCAGAAATTAAACTAGCTAACTACAGACAACAAAATGGACGAACCTTCCTACCCTTTCATAAAAAAACTCCCTAATTTTGGTTTAATGATTTTCCTATTAGTACTAATGATATCCTTGCAGGTACCAATGGAACCCAAACTTCCTACAAGGTGTAGAGTTGGTCAGAGAAATGAAATTTCCCGAGGTCTACGGGACGAGGATGATAGTACTGAGCAAAGAGTGACCCGATTACAATTGAGGCAAGCTAGGTCACTCGAGGAGCCTTAGCCAGATGTCATTTCCTCTTCTGAAGAGGAATCTGGAAAAGACTCGAGAGACTCATTGAATAGAAAGGAATCAGGAAGTGGTAGAAGTTCAGAGAGTCCAAATCGAACACCTCCGCCAGCTTTGGATAAGAATATCCAGGCAGATGTGTATCAAGTTATAAAGAGAAAAAATCCAAAGTTTCGGGATGACTCCAGATGGGCAATAGAAGGGTCAAATAAAATATATGTTGAGGGACTCACAACAAATGACAAAGGTCAATTCAAGTGGAGTATTACAGAAGAAGTCAGGATAGTTACTACATATTTTCCATACTATCCGGAGATTGAGTGAGTATTACAAGCATACCAGTTAGTTGCATGAATAGAACGCCAGGAGAGCATTATACTAGCATAGTTTGTGAATTCTATGCAAACTATTAGGCTCATCAACAGCGTATGGAAGGCAAAGGTCAAAAAAGTTTCTGAGATGCCTGTTTTGAGCAAGGTTAAGATTTGGAGAGTCAATATTGATATCTCTAAAAAGTCGATCAATAAGATTCTATTTGGTAGTAATTATATTCCTCCTATGAGTCAGCCAAAATATATCTATCGATACGCGAACCACAAGACTCAACGAAAATAGTTTTCCCAGGTATTATCTGATGTTGAGCCAGCTTGGATGAACAACCCGTGTATGCAAATTCAAACTGGCTCACTGAGCTTTATTTACAAATTTTTGTGAGAAGTTGGTAGAATGAGCATCGGCCAACAAGAGCAGACAAACTGACTGATGATGATGTTGTGTTGGTGGCTTACTTGGCTTCTAAATATAAGCTGAACTTGGGCAGACTAACCACCAAAGAAATGAGAATGAGGGCTTTGCATGAAGGTACTTCATACACCTACCACTACTTGATTACTGAGATGTGCCAGAAGGTAAAGGTACTGATATTACCTGGTATTGATGTGGCTGCTGATGCATTGAAAACCTATGATATCAAAAGATCTAAGAATCTTACCAAAGATGAGATAGAGAAACAGAGGACGGGGCTGCTTTCGCATCACACACAGGGCCAGAGGATCTAGTTGGAATTGATACCACTAATACAATGAAGATTCCATATATTTATTGGGAATCTAGTGAGCCAAGGCCACAGGGCCTACCACCTATTCATCCAGTCAAGTGTCCTCCTCCTTCACTATTTGACTTCACTCCATAAAATTTTGCTAAATTGGTTAAGCAGGTGAAGCAAAATGAGCGTTAGCTTGAAGTGTTGTCAGTGGAAATGGAGCAGTTGATGGAAAAAAAATTAAAACCTCTTTAGAACCATACGACACTATGCAGGAGAGGATTGAAAATATGAAGAAGCACTTGAATGAGAAGCTGAAAGATATAAGCCCATTTGAATAGGCTAAGTTTCAGTTAGAACTGGAGAGGCTTCGGGCAGATGTTACGATATTGTAACAAGGACAACATTCAGTTGCCCCAATGATAGCAAAGCCAACAGAATCTAAGGAAGAGGATAAAATCTTAAGTTTTGCTAAAATACAATCTAAAGGGAAAGTTGTTTTGGCTGGTGGTAGCCCTGAAGAGGAAACTGGTAGGAAGAAGAGGAGAAAGCACAAGTGAGGAAGTAAAAGAGATAATCATGACCTAGAGAAAGCTATGAGGGAGTACAGAGTGACATATGTGATGGATGAAGAAATAAGAAGAGCACAAATTATAGGTACATCTGCCCGTGGGACAACGATAGAGTCAAAACAGTTCAGTAGGGAACTCATTGTAGCTGACATTGAGCTTTCTTAGATCATATCGACATCACATGATGTTGCTTCCTAGACTGTTCTATTACACCTCTTACCCATTCAATATTTAAATTGATTTATGCATTGGGGAAAATGTTGTGTTTTATATGGGGAGGAGGTAGTACCTGTATTATTTGTTCGAGGGTTTTTGTTGGCATGATTCTTTTCCCTTAAACATGTTATCTAGTAGAACTAACATGTTTACGTTTTAAATATTTAGTTGAATGTTTGTTGGGTTATGAAACTTATAGGAATAACGTTCAGTATCCATAAATCATTGGCTCATTTTTGTGTGTTAAATATATTTTGTGAAAAAATTGAAATCTCTGAGTGATGATGAAATATTTTTGTGAAAAAAATTGTCTTTGATACAAGTTTTGATTGATAAATTTTGTTTACTTGCTAAGTGTGGTGAGCATAATTTTTTTAGTCTTTTTGTGTACATGATATTCAGAACTTACCCGGTTTAACTTTAGTTAATTGAAAAGTAGGTTAACCTGAAAATTATCCTAGGCCTTCTTTTAACAAGTCACTTAGCCTTAAAAGCGTCTTATTTTTGATTCTTATGTTGAGATTTATATATATAACAGTCTTTTTAAAACAAACCATTTTTGACCCCTGTGTTAGTAAGAATAATTTGTTTTGGCCTAGTTCTCCCTTGGATATTATGCACCTCAATTCAGGCATTGAACTTAAGTTAAGGGTGGTTATATGAGAGACAACACGATAAAATGCATAGTGAAACTCTATCTTGACCTTGTTCTAGTGGTGACTATTATGTCATCAACCTACATTTACAATTAGGTTGAGGGTGGCTATCACGAAGCCTTCTTATATATTGAAGAAAATAATACTAATAATAATAATAATAAGAGAGGAGGCCATGTATGTATAAATAAAAGCTTTGAGGCTAATGGGATGATAAATAGTAGTGTAAAAGAGAAAATGAAGAAAGAAGAGAAAGGGGTAATTAAAGAAAAGGAGTCAGTCATTAAGTTCCCAAAATTTACCCTATCATCACTCAAACCTTCAGTACAAGCCAGAAAAAATTCTTGACGTGATTCAAGTTAACCAACTGAAAACTAAGTTAGAGTTGATAAGGGAAAGTCTATTTCTAGTGTCTGCATGATTAGACTTTTTTCTGAGTGTGAGTGATATAGTTCCAGTACCATGGTAAAATATTATCTATTTGTGTCAGGAACTTTTTTGTAGTGAGAGCAAGTAGATGACTACGTCGATCGTAAATAACGAAAACAGTTAACCAATTTGATGTATTGCCAAATGATTGATTGGTTTGAGCTAAATTCTTTTATGGGTTTTAAGTTTTTAGTTGTATTGTTGCTTCAGGAAAAACAAACATACTAGGTTAAGGGTGTTGATGTAATGACATTTGACGTTACATATTTCACTTTAAACTCTAAATAAATGTATGTTTTTGATTAACTTTTGTGTGATTTTATGTGTTTTTCATGTTTGTATAGGTTAAAATTTGATTTTTGGAAACTTGAAAAAAAATAGAGTTTGGATTGATTGGACGTTTCGTCCATAATTGGATAGTTTTCCCAAGCTATATCATCCAGGGAGATCAACACTGTGTAAGAAGCTAATCCATCATTCAAAAATAAGGGGTTCGTCCAGCCTTGGACAGATAGTCCATAGGCTGCCGTCATAGGCCAAATGTTTTGTTTAAGAAGGAAGAAGGTGATGAAAGAATAGAAGAACTGCCCATTCTTAGATGGATCATCCAACAAGGCACCATCTGTTAGGATTGTTACATCTGGAAGCCTGCGGTGGACAAAAGTAACAAATGAACCGCCTAGTGGTGGATGGTTCATCCAAAGTACCTCTCAAACCTGAATGGAATTTACTCTTTAGTTTCAAATATTAAACTTGTACTCCTATACTATATATAGAAGAATTATGTTATTTTTATATATCATTATTAATTAGAGATATTTTACGTACTATTCTCTCCTGCTACTAAAAATACTGAGTGTGATGGTTTTTGGTTATTTTTGTGATTGGTAATTGAACAACAACTTTGGAAGAGAATTCAATTTTAGTATGATACCAAGTGAATTTTCTCTTTGTTATTGTGTAGTTATAATCGTGAGTGGTTAACTCCCCAACTCTAGGGTTATGGGATCCATGAGTAAAACTAATATAGAGTTGTGAATGTAATCTAATTGTTGCATCTAAATAATGTATCAATACATAATCTCTGTAATTTGATTGATTTTTTGTGGTTGTAAGCGCTCGAACATGCCATATATTTAATTAGTATAAATTATATAATTAAATCTTGGAGTTGAGATAATAACAAGAAATTCGGGGTGTTAATCTGCATCTAATGATTATTGTCGTAGGTAGGATAATCATCTTGAAGTTATTAGTATAAAAATATTGCACGTTTTTACAAACTGAAAAGGTGTAAAAGAGATTTATCTAAAGAATAGGTTGATAAACACTTAAACGAATACATCATTAGTAATAAATAATATATTTATGAAAGATTACAAGACTAGTAACATTCATAAATTTGAAGATTTGTTGATACCATGGTGAACATAATCCTGAATTTTCTCATTACTTAGAATTAGTTACTAAATAAGTAGATGGATCTCTGAAACTTAATTTACAAACTGTTACTATTGAAACATACAGACCCCGATATTTATATTTATGTCTAAGAAATAATCAACTAATTGAATAAACATCCTAATTCGACTTGAATTTGAGACCATATTTCCTGTGGGATTCGAGCCCAACCTTGTTTGGTTCTATATTTGACAATGACCGTTTATGCTTCTTTTGGAGACCATTTATGATTCTTTTAGAGGTGTAATTTAGACGTATCACTACCTTTTTTTAAACTTGTTTTAATAAAAGATAAAGTTTGAACATCAGCAATTTCATTAGCCAACGGTGTATTGGGAATGAATGAAGATAACAAGGGATCTAGATATGAACTGGAGGAAAGAACCAAATAAGAGGATCCCCCAAGGATGGATAGCGAACTCCCTTCCCTCAGCTCTTTTCTTAAAATAGAGAGAGAGCCAAAGTACCACCTCTTCTAAATCTTCTCTTATGTTGTACCTATTATGCAGTCAATGATAAATACCATGCATTCGGAGAACAGCAGTAAAACTAAGATAAAAGTGACATTACATCTTTAAAAGAATTCTGATATGCTGTGAAAATCACTGATGAAAGATAACCAAAAAGGATACCTTTAAAATATCCATGTTGTTGAGTATATGACCAACCAATTCTGTTACCATCCTTTTTGCACAAACCGGGCATATCTGCATATATAGAAATGTAATCTAACATCAACAAAAAAACTTGATAAAATGGTAGACAACACTTTGTGCTCTTCAACAGCCCGATCACTTGCCAGAGATGCAACTGACAAGCTTGTAGCATAAAGTGATTAGATATCCAGATTTTATTATAAAATAGTAAAAATAAAAGTAATACAATCATGGAGTGATTTAATTAAACAATCATCAATCTTTCTTTTTATGTCCCAACCCTTTAGTCTCTATATGATTCTAGCCTGTGAAATCAAAATCTTAATTTCGGGTTCTAAGCTTACTATCATATCTGAGGTTAATGATGTTGAATCATCGACTAGAAAAGGTCACATGTTGCGGTATCTTTGTCAATACAGAAGGTAGCAAGAATGCAACTAAACAATATTTAGGCAACATGAAATAGATTTTGTTTGTTGAAAAAAACATTGTTCTAAAACTATTGTGTGTAACAAAAACATTTTTAGAAAGAATCCTGAAATACAAGAGTTATTTTTGAATTGCGTCACGTTTTGAGAGAACTCACTTAAAACCACACTCGCCTTTTGGCTAATGTTTCACCAAGATAGGAGAATTGGGAAAAAAGAAATAGTAAGCTTGTACCTTAGCAGGAGTTGGAGAAGAATTGGTCATATATTTTAGCATCCCATTGACTAGAAAGTTTGAAAAGACAGAGTCTCATCACTCAGTTCATGGTTGATCTAGATGTTATAGAATTTTATTTTTAAAGTCGAACAAGGGAGAGAAGGTGATCAGCTGAAACCACTATGCAATATTTCTGATATTTTGGCAATATTTCTATTCTTTTATGTGGTAACATGAATTAAAACTTTATGTATCTCCATATTTTCAAGAGAGGAAACCAACAAACTATATTTTTTAACACATTGGTAAGGGGAACAAAAACTATTTTGACTTCACTCTTTTGAAATTTGAAGTTCAAAGCTTCACAAAGCTAGTGTGATCATTGCTTTTAATCTTCAAGTGGAAGCCTTCAAGACATAAGGACAGGTAAACCCTTAAAGTTAAAGGATCATTTCATAAAATAAACCCCACTTTAGATTGCCAATGCTTATTTTACAGACCTATTAGGTTCACAATAATAGTAGTAAGAGAGGAAAACTAAAGAAATCAATTCCTGAATAAGGTCAATGTAAAGATGGCACTGCAAATTAGAAAGGTTTTATGACGGTTCTTATAAAAAGAGGAAGGTTTTTATGACTGTAACCGCAAGTTTATAAACATAAGCATAACCTACATTTTCTAACTCAATGAATACAAGAAATAGTAGTATTAGAGATAGTGTACCCCATTCTTAGCCTCAACAGCATGCCGTTCATCGATATAACAACATAGTCCAACAATATCAAAATCTCCCGCACAGAAGGGATGGAAAAACTCTGTCCTAGACTCGTCTTCATAATCATACTTCTTTCCTAAGTTATAGATATCTGTAAAACATACAAAAAAATTGTTAGAAGAAAACTAAACAAAATAATGAATAGGAAATTCGAGGCTTGTGTTCAACACAATTTCCTTAAAATAGATTCGCTCCCTCGTGGATAGTGCTAGAGGTTTTTTCAATAGAGTCTGTTTCTCAGGATACAACAGAAAAATATGAAGCTTGTTTTGTACTTAAACAGCTTCACCAGCGAATCGAAGAATAATTTGATGAACACTTAGAAACTGGAAGGTAACCAGAAGAGAGAATTTTCAAAAATATGTTGTGTGTGGTTTGATGGAGAAAAACTGACTATTTATAGTTGAATGTGACTTTGTAATTGATTGGAAACTCTTTAGATTCAACCACTTAATGTGCATAAAGTCAGAATTCATGTATCCAATTAACTCAAGAAAATCTTGAGCTGGATTCATTAAATTCATTCATGACTTTTGGCATGCCATTCATTGAATAAAAGAGCATAAAAGGGATTCATCAAGCCTTTGGAATTCTGAAGATTCTTTTTGTCACAAACTGATTTCGTGGATCATGATGGCACCTACTATACCACTAGTAGGAGAATCAAACCTCGTAGTCTGAAAACGAAGTAGAAAACTACTATATTAAATGCAAAAGTATTTCAAGACCAAAGATAATGGTAAATAGAAGTCCAAAAGAGTAACATAATCTACCAAAAATCTGGTATCAGTGTTAAACGAACCACTAAGTACAGAAATGATAAAACTGAAATAAGTTTAGTACAATTGCATCTCTGAAATACAATGGAGATGTAATAAAACATAAATTTGATGAGAAGCAGGAACAAGCTGGACGCCAAGCTTACCTGAATCTCTACTATGAATAAGATTAGAATGAACAGCTGTCTGTATCACAAATGGGAACCTGCACTCAGATCTG
>JBDJHY010215978.1:0-11305 GCA_039654485.1 Withania somnifera | reverse complement strand
TGTACCACCCCCTGAGCAGATGATTGTAGCCTGTCTGATGCTGTACCATCAATCCTCCAGAGCATCTACCACAATAAGTCTTTGAGCGTGGAAGATGGTGGCTGATAAGGGTATAGCGATGGCAAAGAGGGTTCCTGTAGTGGTGAAGTAGCTGGAGCAGTAGCAACCGGTGGAGAATCCTCCCATACCCCTTCTTGGCTCACTGGGGGAGGGTCTTGGTCTATAGAGGATCCCTTAGTACAGACCATCTATAAAGGAGTAGGGCCAATGTAAGTTTTCAGAAGAGTACGATTAAAAGACACGATAGGATTCAAAGGTGGATAGCAATTCCTAAGGTACCCTATAGCCTCCCAAAGATCAGATGCAGACGTTTACACACCAATTCGTGGGACTCTACCAGGTACTTGATCCAATGCCAATGAGACCGGTGCATTTGAGCTCTGATACCACTCTGTCACGACTAAAAATCTCAGGCCATGATGGCATCTACACCCCACCTGTAGACAAGCATAACCTTACAGCCCGAAGCTGCGTGCAATGAGCCATAAGTCTCAGAACAACCAAAAAAATGAAGGAACAATAAACGATACATAATAGCGAAAGCCAACAAGGAGCAATACAAAATTTAAATACCAATAACTTAGTGTCAGTGGCATGTGGAACTACTACATAAGATAAATGATAGATACAAAAGAAAAAAAACTCCCCTATCGGGTATAAACTACAAGGCTTGCTATGAACCAAGTGAAGCAAGCTAAGTGAAGGGAACTACGATCGGCTGGAACAACAAGCTCACCGTAATCTCTGCAAATCTGCTAAGTCTACTTCGCACGATCTCTGCATCACTGATAACTCCTATCTCTATCTGCACCACAAAAAAGGTACAGAAATGCATCATGAGTACCAAACAATGTACCCAGTAGACATCATCAGTCGACTAGGTTAAGAATAATATGTTAATAATAAAGCGAGGAACTAAAACAGGTCAGTAATAGCAAGGAAATAATAGGGAAAATAGTAAACTAGTAATCAACAGAAAAGTAAAATATCGAAAGTAATAGTATAAGCTACCGGGCTAGACATGATAAATAAAACTACAAGGTCTTACATCTGAAATTCACAACAAGTTAATAAAACATACCTGCACTCCAGCCCAGTCGAATCTCACTAGCCATGATGCCATGAATGCAAGAACCATGATAAGGATCAAATAGAAAGGTACTACTAAAAGCGGAAAATAAGTAAACACACAAGACCGGCGTCCCATACAATCGGCTAGTACAACCAGCATAGCATATCCTACCTGATGTCCCATACCACCGGTAGGCATAAACAACACAAAAAAATCTACCATGACTCCCCCCTTAAGCCCGATGAGCACACACCATACCTAAAGAAATACACAAGGGCGCAGAAAGAAAAGTAAACAGTAACAAACATGAGCACACACACCCTGTCAGTGTCGAGCACACACCCCTTGTCAGTGTCATCATCATCACCGGACGCATACCCCCTATCAGCGTCATAACAAGACCAGATGCAACCGCATTTCAGCATTAATATCAACATCAGACGCACACCCCCTATGAGCATCAATAACAACACCAGACGCACACCCCATGTCAGCATCAATATCTACATCGAACGCACACCACCTATCAACGTGAATAATAACACCGGACTCACATCCCCTGTCAACGTCAACATCACCACCATCGAGGGCCCAACCCTTTAGTATCCACATAGTTTAACACATCAATGTATATATAAATAAGAGTATCCATGCAGTGCCAAGGTTACAGATCTAAACAGGGAATATAAGTAAATGTAATACTACAGCAGTAATAGTAAAGTAAACATCACTGGGGGTGAAAGGTAACCGCAGTCTAGGATCGGCCAAAGGCCATTAGCTAAGAGCTCGTCTCACCATACTCGTCATGCATAAACAAAGATAATCAATTAACCAAGATAGCTACCGGGGTCACTGGACTCCACCGGTGTGGCTAAGCCTTGTAGCACAACCCTTGCCCTCTATGCCTTTTAATGGGCCCCCAAAGTCCACAACGGCTATTAGATAAAAAGACTAGATCACCTTAAGGAACCCCACCCACACTTTTAGCCATACCACAAGAATAATAATAATAACTCGATCTGTAATGCACAAACAAACCTAACCTACCTCTGCATCGGCAGAAACCTCTGAAGTTCACGCCTGGTGGATCTGGAGCTCCAACGAGGTCAACGTCGTCCACAGCTATATAGTTCACAAATCTAGGTGTCAAGATGGGAGTGATTAGGCTTATTAACAAATAACTCAGGGCGGGATACGGGCCTCGCAGCTGGGTGACCTAGCTAAAAGCCCCAGCATGCATAGCCCTCAGCTCGGGGGACCTCGTGGTCCAAGAATGAGCTTAGGGAGGGATAAATCATATAATCGAGGTGGAGTGAGGGAGTGAAGCCCTCTCAATGACCAAGAGACTTCCAGTCAGACCCCACCAAGGTGACCACATTGAGATGACCTTCCTAAAACAACAACGACTTCATCAAGAATACCTCGCTAAGGTGACCTGGCTTACCATCATGGTGCTGGCGCAACCTAGATAAGGGTCCCTTATTGGAGCAACCTCAGTGGCCTTACTAGGTGACCTTGATGCACCATGATCGGCAAGGAAACCTTGCCACAATGACTGGAAAGAGACCTCACCACAACGACCTCGCTACAGCAACTTTGGCGGAGCGACCTCACCAGAAAAACTGGTAGAGCAGCCTCGCCACAACGACCTCGCTATAGCGACCTTGGCAAAGTAACCTCACCAACCGACTTCGGCAAGGCGACCCCAAGGTACTGGAGCATCCCAAGCTCCTGCAACTATATTTCCCAAAATGGGGAGCCTCTGAGGGGTCTAGAACGAGCATCAAGGGGCTAATTCTAACCAAAACAAAACATAGAACTGGGAGGAAAAACACCATAGAGAAATATAATCCAGAATTTTCTCACAACCCAACTGGGAGCCAAAGGGTAGAACGTCAAAAAATCAATTGGGAAAAGAAGAACACGTCTATAAACCAAAACTGGGAAAAAGGATTCCATATCCTCAAGCTGGTGCTGCTGCATTAACTTACGACCATCTGGGAACTAACAACAAATAGCTTTAGCATGCTGGAACTGACAACTTGAGCCATAAATAATAAGAATTAATCAATAGCACAATACAGGCTAGACTCGTGCGCTAACCAAAACCAACTGGGTTTTAACAATACAATAGCAGCAAGCTAAGACCCATGCATTGACATATAACTACTATAAATTAAAGATACAACAAAAATCTCTATAAATCTAGACAAAGAGCTACAGCTACACTTAGCCAGATCTTCAGCCATGGCTAACAGTTACTACTTCTACAAGAAGGTGAAGGAAAAGACTTACTATTACAAAATGACCAAGAGTAAGCCTAGGACTGGGGATTCTCCTTCAGGTTGGCTGGGTTCGGAGCTTCAAATAGCAGGCTGGGTGAGAGAGAATATGGAGAAGAGAAAGTAGGAAAAAAGTTGAAAGCTTTAAAAGCACAACAAGGCACACATACACACACACACACACACACATATATATATATATATGCACAAGTGGGCCAAGATCACGAAGGAAAACGGCTCAACTTCCCACAACCCAACCCAACCCAAGCGGTTTTAGCTAAAATTCCGCAACACAACCAACTTAAAAATGCAAGGGTCCTAGACATGGACTTAAAGTCCATCTAGACCAACACTAATATTTTAGAGCTAACAGAAATGTTAAAAATCAATTTCGAGAGAGTTTACAACTATTTCATTCTTGAGTTTCACTATTTCAAAATTAAAACTTCAAGACAGGGAAACTGAGATAACGAGGGAACGAGTCACCAGGGCATCGAACTACCGGTCCCAGAAAGTCATGAATGACTTGGGGAAACTCCCAAGCGGCTCTAAGTACAGAAAAAAGGAAGAAGTCAAGGAAATGACTGAGTGGGTCATTGCACATATACAGTGCTATAACTACCCCAAATTACTCTAACGAACCCATGTACAGTGCTATAACTACCCCAAACTACTCTAGCCAAGCTCAATGTATCAATTTTACTTACTATAAAGGAGATAAACTAAACTTTGGATTATTTTTAGTTATGGGATATTCAAGGAATAAAAAGGGGAAATAATTTATAGAAAGTTATTAAAGCATAAAACCCAACCCAAATACTAGCAATTCATAATATTCATCCAATATACATACTCAGTCTAATAGGAATGAATCCATAACATAGCTGGAGGCTAGGATACTGCATTAAAGCTGAAACTTCTTGAAGAGGCTAAAAAAACCCAAAATATCAAAGTAATAATCTACGCATCAGTACGAATAAAACAAGATCTTATCTTTCTATGTGAAATATTGAGCTAAAATTCTAGTTAAAAATGGGCCAGTAGCCCTTACAGTTTGAAATGGAAAATATAAAAATAACCAAGATATAGCACTCAACTCAAGGAAAACATTTAAGCCAAAATGATCTACGGATAGCCCTAGAAATGCCTCCCAAAGTTATGACAAAAATGGACTAAATCTAAGGAATTTGAAGACCAGGGAAGGTCAGAAACTTACTTAAAATGAAAGGGATATGATTAACAACCAACCCCGCAAACTTTTTGAGCATTAAACCTCCAACATTAGAGCTCAAAATGCACAACTATGGAAGAAGGACCATGAAACATGGTCCAAAAATGAAGGGAGGAAATAATTATAGGATCACTAGGTCCTCTTTGCAATCTTGGGTGGCTCATTACAAACGTGGAGGACAATTGGTTGAACCCTCCATAAACATGGTCGGTCCTTGCAATTATGAAAAAGGACCAGTCTGATACTAGGTCCTAGGAAAATTACTCTTTGTGAATATGGGAAGTCCACCGCGATTGCATGCATAATGACCCCAACCCATTATGAAAGAAGCCAAGGCTTTGCAAACGTGAAGGGTAGTGCATGAGTACCAGAAGACAGCACACTAACAGTACATAAACCTCAAATTAATCACCCAATGGCCTCTCAGTATTAGTTCATAGTCTGATGAGAACAAACCAAATATGCTACCAAGATAAATGACATTGAAGAGTCAATTTGATTGATGAAGTGACCTCCGTAGGTCATTTCACTGAAATGTTGATTGGAGCCAGCACTTGCCTAACTTAGTCCAATTATCAAACTAAGTATCCAAATTAAGACCAATTGTCTCATAAAGAAAACCTATAGCCTAACGAACCCAAACTTGACATTTTGAAAGTTGATAGAACTGTTCAAATTTGAATCTAATTATATGATCATCGAAAGTTTACCAATGTTAAACTTCCAAATCCAATGGAGTTATCATTTTATCGAACAACCTAAATTGCAAAAAAAAAAGTCTCGAGACCAAAAGCAAGAGTTCTCCTATAATTAAATTTGCATTCTGGAGCTAACTAAACTACCAAATTTTAATTTTGAGCACGTCTTAAAGAAAAGTTTACTCAAGTTTCCCAATTCTAAAGTTAAGGCTCTAAAATAAGGAAATTGAGAGAAACTTCAAAAAAACTGCTAGGAAACCAAACTACCAATACAGCAAGTCATAATTGACTTGGGGTAGCTACAAGAAAGCTTTAAAATCTAAAAAAAGCAAAAAAATAAAAAAGTGAGGGAGGGTAATTACAACATCCACTACTAAAAGGACTTTTTTCTCCAAAAGTCAAGGGATAGAAAGTACTTGAAAGCTCAACCAAGTGAGGTAACTGGGACTGCATGTCCTTCTCAACCTTTTAAGTATTCTCCATGATCAGATGAAGTATCCAATGAACCTTCACTACTGAAATCTCCTTGGACCTCATCCTCCTAATATCCTATCATAAATAGACACAATCTCCTCTACAAAAGCCACAATCTCATCCAATTATACTAAGTCCCAACAAAGCATATGAGACCGGTCTAAAACATAGCATTGCAGTATCAAAACATCAAAAATTAGATAGATACTATAGAAGAACTATGGAGGAAAGGCTTTCTTATAAGTAACTTTACCAACCCTCTGAAGGATCTCGAAAGGCCCAATATACCTTGGGCTAGGCTTTCCCCTCCAGACGAATTTTTTCATGTTGTTTATGGAAGACACATGCAAAAAATCCTGATCACCAACCCCAAAATCCAATGGGAGGAATATCTCTCTTTCCTTCTTTATTATATCCAAACTGAATAACCCAAATTCTATCAAAGAAGACGTAAAAATTTAAACTCTGTAGTTTGGACTCAAAACTGTCGAACAACATAGGAGATCTATAACGCCTCCAATATAATTCCTTAAAAGGAGTCATCTAAATGTTGGAATAGTAGTTACTATTATTGGGAAACTACACTAAAGTTATAACTAGTCACACTGGTCCCCCCAAAATCAAACACGTAGGCATGTAACACATTCTCCAAAACCTAGATAGTCCTTTTAGACTATCCATCGGTCTGAGGGTTGAAAGTTGTGCAGAGATCAAATTGAGTACCCATCTCTATTTGAATAGACCACTAAAACTAAGATGTAAAGTGAGCACCATCAATTACATATAATAAAAAAAAGTAACCTCATGTAAATGAACCACCTTGTGATGATAAATCTGAGCCAACTTCTTTACACTATAGGACGACCGAAAAGGGAGGAAGTGAGAAAATTTAGTCAATTAATCAATGGTGATCCAAATAGAATTATCCCGTAAGAAGTACGTAACAACCCTTTAATGAATTCCATAATGAGCTACTCCTAATTTCACTCAGAAGTAGGAAGCCTCTACATCAACCCACCAGGTCTCAGTGGAGAAAACTTCTTTTGGTGAGAGTGCAAGAGACAAGATATATAATCTATAGTATCTCTCCTCATATGATTGTCTTAGTAGTTTTGCCTTAGATCTCCATAAATATTATTTTTGTCTAGGTGGATAAAATGCCTAGAATAGTAGGCCTCTCGCAATATCAGTTGAATTAAGTTTCAAACTTTGGCACTATAAATATAACTACCAAACCTAATAACACCCTCTAAGCCTAGGTGGACCTTCTTGCCTTGCCGCTCAGTATACAATGTCAAATCACATGCATATGACTATCCTCAAATTGCCATTATCGAATCTTCTCAAAAAAGGTGGAGCTTAGCTCACCATAAATAAGGATCTTGTTGGGGTTTAAAAATATCCAATCTAACCATCCTGTTATCCAATGACTGAATGTACAAATACAAAGGTTTCTTTGAAGTTACAAGGAATTCCAGACTCTCCATACTCACTGTCATCCTGCTCAAGGCATCTTCTATCAAAATAACCTTACAGGATAGTAATATAGTAGTTCTTCAGGAGCTCTATCAGTCTACAGTGTATAAAATTAAGCTCCTTCTAACTCAGGATATACTATAAGCTGCGATGATTAGTGAAAAATTCACAATACATATCTTAGAGATAATGCCGCCAAATCTTGAGCGAGAAAACTACCACTACCAACTCTAAATAATGAGGTAGGTATCTGTACTCATGCACCTTCAATCTTCTAAGGCATATGCTATAACACAACCATGTTGTATCAAAACACAACCCAAACAAATACCCATACTATCACAATAGATCATAAAACTCTAACCCTCGAATAGAAGTGTAAAAATTGACACTGAATTCAATAACTATGTTAGCCTAAAAAACTCAAAACACAGTCTACGGACCACTAGAAGGAAAATCAGGAGTTGTTATAGAAGAGAAGCCCTGCACAAACCGTATGTAGTATCCATCTAACTAGATAAATATGTGAACCTCTATAAGTGTAGTTAGTGTAGGCCAATCACAAACTACTACTACCATCTCTAGATCAACTCTAATGCCATCCTTGGACACCACGTGCCCCAAGAATGCTACACACACTAAAAGAACCTCACACTTTGATAACTTTTCATAAAGTCTTTGATATCTCAAAATTCTGAGCATGATCTGCAAATATTATTCAAGCTTCTATCTAATCTATGAGTATACCACAATGTCATCAATAGAGACTATCACAAAGGAATCTAATTAGAATTGAATTGTCACGACCCGATTTTGCGAATCTTGATGGCACCTTCAAAACCACCAGTAGGAGAACCAAACACTGTAGTCCGAAGCCGAAGTGAAGGACTATTATATCAAAAGCAAAAGTATACCAAAAATCAAAGATAATCAATTGCAGAAGTTTTAAAGAATGAAATAAACTACCTAATATCTAGTATAAGTGTCAAACGAACCACTAAGTAAGAAGCAATAAAAATTAAAATAGGTTTAATACAACTGTATCTCCAAAATACATGGACATTTAATAAAAATACTGAAGCTGGAGAGAAGCAGGTAAAAATTGGGCGCCTAGATCACCCTGGATATCTGAAATAAAAGAATCCAAATGAATAGTTTTCTGTATATCATGCACAAGAACTTGTACTCAGACCTGCACATATGCAAGTGTAGCATGAGTACAAGCTATCAAAGTAAGTCGTACCTAGTAAGCTTTGAGGGCCCACTAGGCACATAACAATAATAAAAGCAGTAAATAACAGAGTATAAAAAAAGGGTCATAGAAGTAAATAGTACAACAAGGGAAGCTAGCTACTCAAATAAGGATCAAATAGCAAGTAGACATGTACCACTAGCTAATCACATATAGGATCTCAAGCAATGGAGAAAAACATACCCAAAATCCTTACAACAATATGATTGAATAATAACTCAATAAATAAAGAATCAAAGAAGATAGAATTAGAACATGAACGGTATACCGGTAACCTCAAGAGAAAGAGTAAATAACTGAATAAGAGTGTAAGGCAAAAATCCCACATAACATGAAGCAACAATAAATCAATGATAGAAACTAAAAAGTAAAAGGAATACTAAAATAAAGCAGTTAAACACTAACAAGTCCCCCATAAGGAACACAGCGTACACATAAAACACGCTCACCCATAGGCATCACCATAGTACCAGGGGTACACTGAAGAAAACAAGTGCAAAAAGTAAACAACCATATGAACGTCATCAAATCCTCGCATCCCAATCTCAGAACCGCAATGAATCTCAAACCTGACATCTTATGCCTCATATCAATAGTATCATCAAGTCATTATCGGCAATTAAGGGGTACAATGTCAGTATATCATTAACTCACCAAAATTCCACAATAAATCGGGTAGCATTATATTTCCATAACCAGTACCATGTGTGTCAAAAAACTATACACATTATCATACTGTGATGGACTCAAGTCCCAGTAGCTGTACATACTGCCGAATGGAGTCAGTCTCATGTCCCAACATTTACTAGTAAAATAATAGTTCAAGGTGGCAGAAGATGAAGCCTGGACTAAAACAAGTAAAAATTATACTACCAGGTCCTTGATACAATGCCAAGTCTAAAATAGTAAAAGATCATAGTTTATATTATTATTAGAATATTTCTATTTATTTCTTTGTCATTATTCCTTTGTGTTACAAAAATCATCATCTAGCCATCATGGCTCAATAATTAAATGGTGATATTGACCCAGCCCCAATGCACTCTCATTGGATCCATAGGCCCAACCTCTCATGTCATGAATGCACAATAATTCAACAAGTATTCATATCATCATATATCATGTAATATCAGCATCCTATGCCTTTCTCAGGTATCTCTAATTAATTTCTAAGTCAGGGGCACCATACTTAAAATAAACTTATCGACATGGAACGGACTACGGGTAACTATATCCACTGAGCTACCCAACCCATAAATTTTATTTAGTATAGCTTTTAAAGTTATAAGCCCATACATAGCCCCACGGAGCCTACCTATTGTCCGACGACAAAGCACTGCAAAGTCATGAATCGTACTCCAACTGATGTCAAATGGTCTTTAAATAATCCAAAACTTATGCCAATTTATTTTATATGTCAATACGAGTCTAACAATATAATTTATACTAAATTTTGGACTAGGCCAAAAGTCGGGCCTAAAATGGGCTTATAGGGCCTGCTCACCAAAAATAAAAATAAATCTCACTACGGGGTTGCCAACATTACTAGGAATTTTTTCCAAAATTGAGCACAATTCGAGTGCGGGAAGAGCTTCAAAATAGCCCTAAAAGATTTGACCCTAACGGGTCAAAGATTCGATCTTTATAGATTTAATGAAGGAACTACGGTGTAATAATCGATACTAGGAGAAATGTATATTCAATTAATGAAGAAATTCTTGATAATATATGTATTATGGAAGGTTCTTACCAATTTCAACACTTGGAGCCATTAATGCTGGATACTAAGAAATTCAAGGGTAGAAAGTGAAGAAAACTTACCAAAAATGTGGAAGAATCAAAGAACAATGATATTAGGATTTTTATAGCCCTCGGAATTCTATTTGGGAGGACTCTCAAAAATGGGTTGGAACGAAGTGTGGTTGTTGAAATAAGAAGTTGGGGTCGTACAGGACATTATATACTACCAGGTCAAGATCTGCTCATTAGCTGGGCCAAGGCCCTAGAAAGTCCCTGGGCTACTTCTGTAGAGATGTTGTTGCAGGGGCCAAGATGAGGTCATGTGACTAGGTTATGTGACGAGGTCATGCAACGAGGTCATGCAATGAGATAGTGTGACGAGGTAATTGAGGTGAGATAGCTGAGATAGGCTCACTAGGACGAGATAGAGTTACGAGGTCAAGATAGTTTTGTGATAAGGTCGAGATAGTGTGACGAGGTCGAGATAGTTGCATGTTTCTATCGAAGATTTTTAGGATCTCCAACCGGGGTTTCAGGATTAAAAAAAAGTCCAAATTTGACAAACCAAATATGTATTTTGAGTGAAAAACACATTCTGGACTCAATGGAATCAATAAAATTGAAATCGGAGGTCGTTTGAGAGAAAAGGACCCCCTACTAAGCTTTAACCAAAACTAGGAAATTTCAAACTTTCTACACAATAACTTAAATCAAGCACGAATACCTTGGGAAGTGTACCAAGGGTCAAACTAGCCTAAATTCACCATTTCGGAGCTAATGGAAGCATCATAATTCCAATCCAACACTTCGAACACCAAATTACCATCCAAGCTCCACTTTAGGCCATGAATTTAACTAAAATTCACAAATTGGAATAAACTGTAAATGAAAACTCCAAAACACAAAATTAAGGTCAATCGTGACTTTTTTTGGCATTTTAGAATTAATGGAACTATCAGAATTTAATTTTTGAGCTCTTCTTGAAGGAAAGTTGACTTTGGTAATGAGTATTTAATTTTA
>JBDJHY010215967.1:0-11305 GCA_039654485.1 Withania somnifera | reverse complement strand
CTAAATAGCATCTGTGGGATGGGTAGCTAGGTGGATACAGTGATCCTGCACTATTTTTTTATCTGTTCCATGTTGATATTTATATTTTGGCATCTGATTGATATGTTTCCGTGACTTAGAAGTTTGTAAGATACTTGTGCAAGGCATAGGAAATTGTTATTATATGATCACATGTTTAAATATATACTTGTTGATGTGTCTTGCATTCATGACACGAGAGGTTGGGACTATGGCTCCGATCAGAGTACATTAGGCTTGGGTCAGTATCACTATCTTAGTATTAAGTCATGATGGCTAAAGGATCATTTCATTAATAAAGATGAATATTGAGTTAAATAGATAATTGGAAATCTTCTAATAATAATATAAGTAGTAATCTTTTAACCGGTTTAGGCTCAACATTGTATCGAGCACCAGGTAATACTGTTTTTACATGTTTTAGTCCAGGCTTTACACCTTGGCACTGAGAAATATCATTTGACTAATAAATGTTAGGACTTGAGACCGGTTTCCTTCGTCAGTGAGCACAGCCACTGGCACTTGAGTCCTTCTTCGTATGACAGTGAGTACAACTTTTGACACTTATTACATTGACGGTTATGGATACATTGATGATACAGTTCCTTGAGGATATTAGTGATATAGTATATTAAGGCATTGTACACCTGACTTGTCGAGTACGGCTTGATGAGCCTATTGATATTAGGCAAGAGATGCCAGACTTTGAGACCCTTGTGGCTCTGTGATTTAGGGTGTAAGGTCATGAAGAGGTTAGAGATTGTACATAGTGAGCATACCTCCATGGAGCTTGCCTTCGGGCTACGGCTGATACGAAAAGAAGGGGGAGTATATGGCAGGCGGAGAGATATACTGGGAGCATTTAGGTTAGCTTTCCATAGGTTCTTCCTGTTGGGCCTATGGGTACCAGACGAGATGCATACGCAGGACTGGTTACTTCATGTGTTTGTATTTACTTTTCTTCCTTTGTATTCTTTAGTGTAACCTAGCTGAGATGTAAGGCCTACGGTGAGCGTGACTTCTTCTTTTAGCTTATTTATTTTATTGTTGCTTTACTGTGTAGTTAAGATAGTGTATTTCTGAGGCATGTTGCTTTTATGGGTTATTGTGCGTTATACTCCCTTGTTATTTTTCCATTATACTTTAGATTACTAGTATATTGTCCATGTTCATTTCATGTCTTCCTTCGACTCATGTTTATTGTTTTAATATTCACATTTACTGTTGCAAGGACTTGGGGTAAATTTCCCTTCATTGCTTGATATCCTGCTATGTGATTAGCTAGCGATATATGTCTACTTGTACTTGATTCTTGTTTGAGTAGCTAGCTTCCCTTGTTGTACTATTTGTTTCTATGACCCCCCTTTATTGTGTTCCGTTATTTACTGCTTTTATTATTTTCATTTCCTCAGTGCGCCCTCAAAGACTACTGGTATGGGTTTCTTTGGTAGCTTGAACTCATACTACACTTGCACATGTGCAGATCCGAGTATAGGTTCCCAGCAGTTATTACAACTACCTATTCGTGCAGATTTCATTCTACTTCAGAGATTCAGGGTGAGCTTCGCGTCCGGTTTTTACCTTCTTCTCTTCGGCTTGGCATTTCTATTTGATCTCCATGTATTTTCGAGACACAATTTTATTAGACAATTTAGATTTTTCTTATTTTTGTACTAAGTGGTTCGTTTGACACTAATTTCGGGTTTTCGACATGTTATTTGACTCTATTACTTTCGTTTTATTTAATTTACACACTTTCTATTTAAATTGTATTTTATGCATTTGATATAGTAGTTCTCCTCTTCGGCTTCGAACTATGGAGTTGGTTCTCCTATTGGTGGGATAGTAGGTGCCATCATGATCCGCGAAATTGGGTCGTGACAGAGTTATGCAAAAAAGAACCTCATCATCTAAACCAAATTCCACCTCTTGAATTCAACGAAATCATTGGATTTTTTATCTGAGCTCTCTAAGTCCAAATATTGACCGAAGTCAATCATTTTTCTTAAAACTCAACTCTTGCTCGTCTAAACACTCAAACTCACCACAAAAGGTTTAAAATAGGAAATGAAGGTGTAAATAAATCAAACTCAATATTCTGCTACTGATGGAACTGACTAATTTTTTATACAAGGTCCCAAGCTCCAAATGACTCCTATAGTTCCTCATTTCACCCTTTAAGGCTCTAGAACTTAGAAATCTCTAAAAATTAACTCAAGATCCATCCCGTTCCGGAACCAACCATGGAATTAAATTTTGTTTAGCCCGATGGAACTAAGATAAGGGTAAAAGAATCAAAAAGCACAGAAGTCGAAAAAATAACACTTAGGATCATTACATATATACACTTATACATACTTTCTTTTACTGATACATTCATCAATACTTTGCATGAAGTCACAAATGTACTTTTACATCACAGATACATTTTATATGTAGTCGCCGATACATCTATACATACCTTTTTTACTAATATATGTAGACATGTAATTTTGGACCCACTTATACATACTTTCTTTTACACTTATACATACTTTCTTTTACTGATACATTCATCAATACTTTGCATGAAGTCACAAATGTACTTTTACATTCACAGATACATTTTATATGTAGTCGCCGATACATCTATACATACCTTTTTTACTAATATATGTAGACATATAATTTTTGACCCACTCCGATCTTCATAACCTTTCTAACATATATATTTTTAGTTAATATTAGTTAGGTATTTTAATTTTGTGAAAAAATACATCGATTCTACCCTAAACTATGCCTGAAATTCATTTCCACACTTAAACTATTAGGACGACCTATTACACACTTATACTATATAAAAGTAAATTTAATTAACTCTAACACTAACAAATTTCATTAGGGGAGTGTGTTCTACACTCATGCCGCGTTATCATTCATGTCATTTCCACATCAGATATTATGTGATTTTTTAATAAAATAATTTCATGTCATCCTAATAGCTTCTTCTTCACTATCCATCATTAGACCACCACCATTGAAGCTATATCACTAAACCCACATTTCTATCACAAAAAATTTTGCACCAACCATTAAATTTATTATTGAAATTACACCACAATATTGTCAACACCAAAAATTAAAAAAACGTTTTTATTAAGTTCTTCAACTTGTCAAAAAGTTTTTGGTATAACCACTTGTTCATACATTCTTTTTTCCTTTTTGAATACATTATTTATTTTTTTGTATTCCTTGCTGTTAAAATTACACAAGTTTGATAAGAGCTTCAATTTTCACAAAAATAATGCTTACAAAATGTAAATCTTTGTCAAAATATTTCAATATAACCCACAAGAAATAAAGATTAAAAAATCACAAATTAAGTCCTTGCATGTAATGGCCTTGGAGACCATTTCCATAATTTTTGCAATTTTTTCTGTATTTAGAGAATTCTTGAAACTGCCCAAGTCATTTGTGACTTTCTTTTATTTGTAGTTTGGTTTCCTGGAAGTTTTTTAGCTTAATTTCCTTTATGTTTATAGCTTTGTAAGGGCTTACTCATCTTATACGATCACAAATTTCCTTTTTATCAATTTTGTTGTGACCGAAATATCGATTACATAAAGATTTCATATATGGATGGTTGAAATCGGACTCCATTTCCATTTCGAGCATCAGTTATGCAAATTAAGGCTAGCTGGAAGCATCGTGATCATGAGAGATGAAGGCCACCGATCGCGGAGACTAGTAGCTTAACCCATCGAGATCGCGGAGCTGAGGCCCGCGAATGTGGGGCACTATCTAGCAGCCTTATATAATTTCTAACTTCATCACTTTGACAAGCAACCTTTATTCTCCCTAAAATTGTCTGATCCTCCAAGCTTAAATCAATAATATTAAGGAGTCTAATTGAAGTTTTACTCCATGGAATCATATCCCAGGGGTTCTACGATCATTTTCACCAGGTAATTTTTATTTTCTCTACTGTAATAAAGTTTTCGATATTACATAAATTTTACAGGTTTGTTTCTTCATTTTCTACCGTTAGTTTGGCCCTATTTTGTATCATATGATGTATCATTTATGCTCTACGTGTTGGTATAAATATTTTATTTTTTTGAGCTATTAGGGTTTGCGGAACCATTTTTGGTTTTGATTATGACCTCACTATTATATATAAATAAGGTTCTTGTTTTACTCCTCTTGACTCATGGATTACATTTTTTCTAGATTCAACTAGTGTTGAGCTCATTTGTTATTTTCACCATCTTCCTGCATGACTTTTAAAGTTCTCACCTGTGCCAAGTAGGCATGGTCCTCTTTATTCAGACTGGGTATTGATATAGTGTATTTATGTTAAAGTGCTAACTTAGTGTTGAGATTACTAGTTCGAGCCCTCCTATGTTTACTTTTTCGGCTTATGGCCTACTTAGTTGACTTGTAGCTAAGTTACTTACCCTAAGGATATGGTACCTATACGATTGTCCAGCTCCAACTCTGGAACATAATATGTTTTGGGGAGGAGTATAACCTTTGGTGCATGTTATTTATGCGTTGACTCTGGAATGTAAACTGGTTTTCCACGAAAATTTCCAATTTAAAATATTTTCCCCAACTCAATTCACTCCTAACTTGGATCAAACACACCAAATTTGATAATCTTCTAATATCAAGATATGAACTTCACCAAGAACACCAAGATCACCAAAAAATCAACTTCAACCAAAACACCCTGGAATTGGATTAAAATTGATAACTAAGTCCTTAATGACTAGGGAAACTCAAATATTAACGTTTTAACACGACACAAACACTTTGAGTTGAGGATGATCGATCAAGCTTACTTGTTTTTTATCTCCTTCACATGAAGGTATGAAGAACACTTGCAATTTCAAAATTCCAACCACACTAGATTTAACCTCGATTCTTACAAAATTTTAACCATGTTCTCTCTTTTCCTATGGTGAACAAACCCCACAACGTTTTACACTTAACACGCTCGAAATTGAAATTCTAGATTCTTCAAAACTCAATGCTTCAACCCTTTAGCTAGAATATTATCAACACCTCGGATGTGACTCAAATTCGAAATTATGACTCAAAAACACTAATAGATCAATTCCTAATGTTCAAAATCAATAAGCAAACACAAAAGCAAATCCGAATTGAGATTTTTCTTGAAAAATTTAAAATTTTCAAATCTTCCCAAAATAAAAATTTTGATTTTTTTCTGTTTGTGAACTGAGGATTATAATTTGATGAAATAAATTACTAGCCAGAGATAAAATACCAAATAATGTGGTTCGTATAATGAAACACATAAAAATTGGAGGAGAAAGAAATAAAAAGAAAAGGTATGCGCCAATTTACGATTAACTCACCGGTTTATAAACAATAAGGGATTGGTTACCCTCAACTTTCAAATGAACCAATAAATTAATACAAACCCCAAAAACTAATCAACCAAAACCAATTTAAATTACAAAATGGAAACGTTTGATTGAATGCAAAAAATTTACTTTAGATATTAAGGGAATCCACCCTCAATCCCTCACTGCAATTACACTAAGCTATGACTAAAGCTACATTAGAATAATAACAATGCTGTAAAAGGAGTTCATGTGTTTTTTCATCAAAATGTTATCGAAAATAAGCAAACCAAGTACTTGTAGTTATTATAAGTTTGCACAGATGACACTTTGGTCCAGAAGTAATCTAAGTTGTCAAATAGCCCTAAAGTTCTGGAGTCTTCAGATAGGTCCATCAAATTCTGGATTATCTTCCTTTTGCAGCTTACAAGCTTCCCATAAGTTGTATATCTTCTATTGTGGCTTAAAAAGGGTTCCCCATGCATCGCTCCTCCACATAGTAGCTTGTAAGGCTTACAACTCCTTAGCTTGGCCCCGTGTGAATGGCCTTGACCGATAGGTGCTATTCATGCTTGTATCATCTGCTCCCGGTAGAGTCTTTGTAATAGGGAAGGTGCGTACGATCACTATTTACTTTTCAGTGCCCCTTTGCATTGCATCGGTATGCACTTGGTTGCACTCCTTAAGGCTGATAGGAGAAGTCCAATTGGGTTAGTTATGTGTTGATGTGTTGGTTGCTAGCTAGGCTTTGTGGCTACTCTCTTGTGTTGTTGATTACTTTCCTTAACTTAGTTACTATTACATTCTGTATTTATATTCCCTGTGTTCCTCTTCTTTTTATTGGTCCTTCCTTGTATTGGTTACGTTAGAGCTCCAAGTACATGTCGATTTGATCACGATTTGCTTGTGGCCCAGGTTCTGTGTGTTATACCTTGATAGTGACTTTGTTTCATACTTGTTAGCTATTGTTGCACACACTGGTAGCAATTACTTTACCACACTTACTAGCTATTACTCCAGTACTCTTTTTCTATGTATATTACGTGTTATTACCCTATTTTCTTTTGATCACTCTTTACCTTACTTGTGCTTACTTTTCCCCGGTCAGCCTATGATGCCTACTGGGTACCCTTTGTTTTTGGTACTCATCCAACACTTCTGCATCTTTTTATAATACAGGTCTTAGCACGAGTAATCAGAGCGATCGCGATCATACGAGCTAGTTTGCTGCTAGTTCAGGAGATACGATGAGCAGTCGATGTTCATGCTGGCCGGTCTTTCTCTTGTCTCTGCAATTGTGCTAGTTGGAGTATGGATATATATTTTGTAGTATTTTCTTGTTGTGAGATGTATTTTGTACTTTTCTATATATGAATGCTCTACAGTTGCGATACCAGATTTTGGAGAGTTATTTTCAGTTGTATATTTTCATGTCCTTCTGTTTATTCTTTTCATCTCCGTTCTCTTTCTCTTTTTGTTCTTGGTACTGACCCATCACTTTAAGCTCTGGGTAAGAGTTAGACTTGTCTAAAGATGGAATGTACATCACAACTCAATTTTTGAGTCATGACATTGCATTTCTAGGAAAACACCCAAATAATTCTCAAACAACCCATACGAAGCATACCCTGAAATCATTGAATCTCAACTCAGAATATCTCTTTCAGGTATTTTATCAAACAATCGACTTGCAGTATTCACGAGACTGAATATTCAATGTTCACTGTTTCGCGAATCTGTCGAAGAATCTATAAGACTAAATATTCAAAGCTACATAATTTTCTTTTTGTTTGTCTAGTTTGCATGTTTCCTTTTCTACAAACAGCTTATGGATACCATGCACTTTCACTTCACCAAATCCACAATCAAAGTTACATCATCATTCCTATTAACAGAATTCTCAATAATAACCACGAAAATAATTTGTATTCACCACCCAAATTACACCATTGTCATTGTCAAAACAGAGAAGAGAGTAGGCACAAAATAAAGAAAAAAAAAAGAGAAGAAAAGGTCTATCAATAGATCTGGCCTACTTCAGATCTGGCCTGTTATAATTCTCTGTAACCGTATAATTCCTTCTTCATCACAGATTTGATAAACAAAATTAAAGGCTAGATTTGTTTGTTTTTCGCTAATAGTTTTCCTGAAGGCTACAACTTGTCGAACACACTCCTATCACAGTTTCCTTTGCCCATTGATAATAAGTAGACATCCAGCTTTCCTGAATCCAGTTACTTGTCAACTTACGACACTTATCACAAACCCAATAATCTTGAACAAAAAGAAACAAACCCCACCCCATTTTCCCCAATACTTTTTATTATACTAAACTGAGAGCATTTGTTCATCATATAGGGAAATATGTCATAGTAGAAAGGAAAAAACGACAGGAAAAATTATTTTGATTAAGATGGACCTCTGCTTTTGGATATAAGGCAGATGCTTTTATTTTTTAGGGTTTGATTTAAGATGGATTTAGTAGGAGGCTGAAAGTAAAATTCATTCCTTTAATAGCTCGTAAATTATTTTGTTAACAAAAAAAGTCCACTTGGCCATATTTTTTCTAAAAAAAATCAGATACGCGCTTTTTTTTTTTCTTTTATTTATTTGCCACATTTGCTTTTAGGGTGTAATTAAATTAAATTTTATATAGTATAAGTGCACAATAGATTGTCACAATAGTGTAAGTCTGAAAATGACTTTTCGGATATAGTTTAGGGTGGAACCCATGTATTTTTTCTAAATTTTTATATATTTTTTTAGTATTTTATTTTATATTTTACTCTTGATAAATAGGATTTACAAAAATACAAAAAATAGTAGAATCGAGAAAGAAACAAAAAAATTTTAATTTAAATAAATAAGCTCGTAGTTCTTTAGTCATATTTTTAGTTTTATTAATTTAAAAATTAATTAGTTATATAGTATTTTTTACTATATTATAAATATTTTAGTTATTATTATTTATTTCTATATTTCATTAACTTATAAACAATTCCTGTAATAAAAAAAAAATACAATCCCAAACTAAATAAATTATAAAATTAGACAGTTTCAAAAAGAGGAAAGTCTTCAAAAGGGGAAAATTTCTAAAATAGGAAAGTGGGGGAAGAATTCTTTCTTTTTTCTTGAAATGGAAAAGAATCATCCACTTTTTATTTCTATCTAGTTATTTATAGACCAAGTTTAGTCTTTACATTTGACAACTAAAGCCACTAATCATCAAGTGGTGTTGACACCACTTAGGCCATATGGCAAGGACAACATGACTCTTTTTTTGGAGTGAGCCATGTGGCAAATAAGCCATATGGAAAACTCAATGCTTTACAATACTCCCCCTTGGATAGCTATGTGAAAGAAAATCTATACAAGGATATCCACAATATGCATTTCTTGCTACCTCATTAAAAACCTTACTAGGAAAACCCAGTGGATAAAACCTTAGTTAAGAAAAAAAAAGTACAACGCGTATTCTTTACTCCCCCAATGAAGACCATAATTTAAGGTAATAAGTCTTCGCATTCCAATCCTATGCACCATCTTTTCAAGAGTTGAAGTTGGTAAAGACTTGGAGAATAGATCTATTGGATTATAGCTTGAACGGACTTGTTGCACATCAATATCACCCTTTTTTTTGGAGATCATTCGTGAAGAACAACTTTGGTGATATGTGCTTCGTCCGGTCGTTTTTGAAGAAGCCTCCTTTCAATTGGTCATGCATGCAACATTATCTTTTTACAAGACTGTGGGTTCCTCAATATTATCCTTCAAACCGCATCTTTCCTTAATAGAATGTATCATCTATCCAACCACATACATTCTCTACTTGTTTTATGAAATGCAATTATTTTGGCATGATTTGAAGGAGTATCAACAAAACACTTCTTTGTAGATCACCATGATATGACGGTTCCTCCAAATATAAATACATAGCTTGTCTGAGATCGAGCTTTATGTGGGTCCAATAAATAACTTGCATTTGGATGACCAAGGAGACCTGCACAATATCCGTTAGAGTAAAATAGACCAATATCAATAGTCCCCTTAAGGTACCGCAGTATGTGCTTGACTCCGTTCCAGTGACTTTGCGTAGGAAAAAAACTATACCTTGCTAGAAAATTAATAGAAAATGCTATATCAGGTCTCATTGCATTAGTAAGGTATATAAGTGCACCAATTGCACTAAGAGATAGTACTTCAGGACCAAGAGGTTCCTCGTTTTCTTCTTGAGGTCGGAACGGATATTTATTCACATCAAGTGATTGAATGACCATTGAAGTACTTAATGGATATGCTTTGTCCATGTAAAATCATTCTAAAATTTTCTCAGTATAGCCAAATTGATGGATGGAGATGTTATCTGCTAAATGTTCGATTTGCAGACCAAGACAAAGTTTTGTCTTTCCGAGACCCTTCATCTCAAACTCCTTATTTAAATATTCAATCGCACTTTGGACCCCTTCTGGAGTTTCAATGAGATTTATGTCATTGACATAAACAACTAGTATAATGAAGCCTGACATCATTTTCTTAATAAAGGCACTAGGACAAATGACATCATTTTGTATAACCTTTATTTTTCAAGTACTCACTAAGGCGATTATACCACACACTACCTGATTGTTTTAGACCATACAATGATCTTTGTAATCTGATTGAGAACATGCCCTGAGACTTTGAACGATATGCTTCAGCCAATTTAAATACTTCTTGGAGTTTCATGTAAATTTCATTTTCAAATGAGCCATAAAGGTATGTTGTAACTACATCTATGAGGTATATCTCAAGATTCTCATTTACAGCTAAACTGATAACATATCAAAATGTTATTGCATCCATAATTGGTGAATATGTTTCTTCATAGTCGACGCCGGTTCTTTGAGAGAATCCTTGTGCAACAGGGCAAGCCTTGTATTTTAAAGTATCATTTTTCTCATTTGTTTTTTATACAAAGACCAATTTATATCCAATTGGTTTTACACCATCGGGGGTTTGGACTACACTTCCAAAACCCTCACATTTAGCAAGTAAGTTCGATTCTGACTGAATTGCCTCTTGCCATGTTGCCCAATCAAATATTTGTCGACATTCCTAGACAGAGTGAGGTTCAAATCCTAACTATCGTTCACAATATTAAGTGCAACATTATATGTGAAAACATTATCCATCATTATTGTCGATCGATCTAATTTTATCCCATCACTGGTAGAACTTACAGAAAGATCTTTATTTATTTGAGTCTTGGGTTTACTTATTTCTGCATAAATATCAGGACTAATCAAATCTTGAACCTTTTCAGGAAATTTTTTCTCAGTGTCATTTTGATCATTTTTCACGCTTATTTTTCTAGGATTTTATCCTTTGACCAGTGGCCTACAACACTTCAGGTGTCTTAGGGATTCAGAAACTATGACACTAATAGATGGTCTTTCTAGAACATTAATTCCAACACGCACATTCGCTGCAGGGACATGTGACTTTGTTATTCTTTTCAAATTAGTAAATGCATCTGGCATTTGATTTGCTATTCTTTGTAAGTGGATGATCTTCTGGACCTCCTTCTCATATATTAGAGCACGTGGATCATAATGAGATAGTTATGAAACCTTCCATGCAAGTTTTCTTTTAATAGGTTCTTTTTTCTCTCTCCCTAATTGCGGGAAATTTATTTCATCAAACTGATAATTTGTAAATCGAGCAGTGAACAAGTCTATCATCAACGGTTCAAGGTAGAGAATTATGGAGGGTAGGTTGAACTCAACATATATTCCTAACTTTCTTTGAGGACCCATCTTAGTACATTGAGGTGGTGCTACTCGCATATATACTACACAGCCAAAGATTCGTAGATAAGTAATTTTTGTTCATGACTAAAAACTAATTATGAAGGAGAATATATATTATAACCAGTCAGTCGGTGATGCAGATCGGTGTAT
>JBDJHY010215956.1:0-11306 GCA_039654485.1 Withania somnifera | reverse complement strand
TAGGATCAACCCTTTTAAGAAAAAAAAATAAATAAAAAAAAAAATAAAACAGATGTAGTAGGGTCCCTTAGCTAGTGAGTGAGTCCATAGTGACAGCTGAATCTTGAGTCAGCTTTATTGAATACCTATCCATTGTCTGGATCCTCTAATTTCCCAAGTAGGAAGCCCCTTTTCATGTTCATCTCTGTAAGTTTCACTTATCTATACACGCCATTTGACAATAGACTCCAATTTTGTCACTATATTTTCTTTCATTTTTTCATCTCCCTTTTTTTCCCCTTCATTTATACATAATTGATAATTAATTTTCTTAGCTTTATGTGCATTGTATATCCAATATTATGGATAAAATATCCAACGTGGTGGAGGATAAAAACAAAACAATAAAAGGTGCAATGTTTTGAATTTGAATTTAATACGATTGACTTTGTTCTTGTGGAGGCCAAAAGGTGTTTTTTGTTTCCTGTTCTTAGATTTGACGCTAAATGAACACTAGGTAAAGTAAGATCAACATGAGGGAAATGCCCCAGAGGTTGAGCACCCACCATGTTAGCCTTCATTTAATTTTTTTCTTTCTGGTATCGTTAGTTAAAATACCATCCAATTGCACGGGATATTGACCTACTTATCAACGACTGACATTTCATATTTTTATTCACAGTGTAACGTATTATCATATAATAGGAACGAGCGTTTTATAACAACAATGTCTCTTAGCATACACACATTTTGACTAATCTGTCTAGTGTTGTTACCTCCTCTGGCACGATTGCTAATATGTCGACAACCGACTTCAGCCGAGGGTCAAAGGTAATTATAAAGATTGGTTGAGAAAGGAAATGGTCAATCCTATTCACTAAAATTTGAACAGATTAAAGAAATAAATGTTTAACGTAGCTACATTAAGACAAAATGAAAGATGTACCTCAGTATCTCAATTCTTGTGTCATTTTACGTAGCATTATTGTTCTGCAAAACTATATATGATGTCATCTTTTAACTTATTGTGTTGAAAAATGATGAGTCCGGAAAAATCACCAATACAATAACCAAAGCAAAGCACGCCAAACGGTAGTAATTGATAGCAGTTTGTGAGAATGCCTGCAAAACAAATCCCAAGGTAGTACCTGGGATACTTCTTCGATGCTTAAGTTAGTATTAGCACTGAGAGAATTCCAAGAATATTCTGTGTGTAGTATTGTGAGCATACCTTCCTTCCTTCAATCACGATATTTATAGCAGTTCTCTGTAATAGCCGTCTTAGTGGAAGTTGTAAGTGGGTAGTTGTTGTAGTGGTTACAGCCACTTTCTTTGAACAGTCGTGGCCCTGTTAAGGGGCGAAACCCACTCAACGACTATTTAGTGGAAAAGCCTTAGGAGGAGCCGTTACTCCCCATTTGTTATGCAATTACTGATAATATTAATTACCATTAATAATTACCATTTATTATTAATTACCCTTAATCTTTTTTACCTCTATTCTACAAAAAGCAAAGGAAAGATCAAGTGATAAGATGAGTAAGACCGAATTCTATACGGATATGTAGTAACTTTTTAAAGAAAATAGACAACATTCTTTAAACAATTTAAGTATGATAATAGAATAATTAGTTTATTACAAACTTGGGGCAGTATAAAATTAAAGTTTATCTGAAAGTTTAATATTCAGCACAAAAATACTTTAATTTTATGTGTCACCGTCATTTTTCGTTTTGCAAAAAATATCCCCAATTATAGAGTCTGCAAGGAACATCAATATCATGAAACATTAACTAGTTGTGTTGTGGAGTCTAATTCTATTCTTCTTTTATTTTCAGTCCTATTTAGAATAGGATTTGGTTACTTATTCCTATTTGGAGTTGATTTTTGGCTTTTAATAAAACATCACTCGTTATCCGTAATAAGGATGGTTGAGAAAATTATTGAAGACTCAGTTGGTATTTGTCTTTGAAAGACAATAGCACATAAGAGAGATTTCTTGAAGAACTTTCACTAAGAGTGTAAGAGAGAATTGTACACAACTCTTGATTTGAGTTTATAGTGAAATCCGCAGCGGCAGAGTGGATGTATTTCTGATATTGAGAGTGAACCATTATAAATCTGTGTGTGTTATTCATTCTTTATCGATTTAAATTATTTTTTGATAAAGTTGAATCTGGGGCTCAAATCCTAACAACTGCTATCAAAGCAATATTTAGAATTGAGATTCAGAAAACGATATGAGGAGAAGATGGTTCAGCATACGAGATAGGAAAATTCGACGATATGAATTATGCATTTTAGAGAATGCAGATCGAGGACTACCTGTATGACAAAAAAATTCATCAACCGCTGAGTTCGAAGACGAAAAAGATGGAGGAGGCGGAATGAAATCTTCTCGACAGACAAGTTCGGGGAGTCATTTGATATACGTTGTTAAAGAATGTTGCTCATAACGTGGCGAAGGAGAAGAGAACTGCAGGAATGATGAAGGTTCTTCCCCACATGTATGACAAACCTTCGACTAGCAATAAGATATTTCTCATGAAGAAACTCTTTCACCTAAAGATAGAGGAAGGTGTTACTGTTGTGACACACGTGAACAAATTCAACACGATTGTCAATTAATTGTTGTTGGTTGAAATTGAGTTTGAAGATGAAGTTCAACTCTTAATTCTTTTGGCTTCTCTACCAAATTGTTGGGAGCCAACGAGGGTAGTAGTGAGTAATTTTGTCGGTAGTGGTAAACTGAAATTCACTGATTAGAGATCATATTCTTGTTGAAGAGGTTCGCAGAATAGATTCTGAGG
Organism: Withania somnifera; assembly: GCA_039654485.1. NCBI lineage: Eukaryota > Viridiplantae > Streptophyta > Magnoliopsida > Solanales > Solanaceae > Withania > Withania somnifera. The sequence goes on along the minus strand of JBDJHY010215956.1, from coordinate 8,517 downwards.
ACACATCGACGAGTTATGCCTTAAATGTGGAGAGCAGAGGAAGAAACTATAACAGAAACTACAACCGAAATAAAGGCATGTCAAAATCAAGAAATGGCAGGGGTAAATCTAGACCAAAGAAACCTTTTGAGTGCTGGAACTGTGGAAAATCGAGTCACATCAAGAAGTACTGCAAAGCACCGTCGAAGAAGAAGGACAATAAGGGTGGAATCAATGCCGCCACTAAAAAAAATTGGTGATGCACTATTGTTGTCTGTTGACACTCCTATTGACTCTTGGGTACTTGACTCGGGAGCGTCTTTCTACACCACCGCACACTGTGACGTCATAGAGAGCTATGTTGCTGGCAATTACGAAAAAATCTATCTGGCATATGGAAAGCTTTTAGACATTATTGGCGTTGGGGATAGTAATTTGAGAATGTCAAAAGGATAGATATGGAAGATCAAAAGGGTCAGGCATATGCCAAATCTGATGCTTAATTTGATTTTGGTGGGTCAGTTTGATGACGAAGGGCACCATATTACCTTTGGTAATAAAGCTGGGAAGGTAACAAAAGGTGCTATGGTGGTTGGACAGGTCATAAGACAGGTACTCATTACATGGTGCTGAGCTGTCATGATACGATCGATGTTGTCGACAACACCAAGAAATCAAAGTTATAGCATATAGACTAGGCCATATGAGTGAGAAAGGCATGAAGATTTTAGTGACTAATGGCATGTTTCTAGAGTTGAATAATGTGGATCATCACATGTGTGATAGCTGCATATTGGAAAGCAAAGGCGAGTCAGTTTTTCAAATACAGGAAAGGAGATGAGATCTAAGAAGTTAGAATTAGTGCACACTGACGTGTGGGGACCAGCCCTTGTCCCTTCACTTGGAGGATCACAGTACTATATGACCTTTATTGGTGATTCAACGAGAAAGATAGCGGTTTATTTTATGAAGAATAAATCTGACGTGTTTTCTGTTTTCAAGAAATGAAAGGTCATGGTTGCGAACGAGATAGACCTCAAGTTGAAAAGTTTGAGGTCTGACAATGGTGGAGAATACACCGATGGCGACTTCAAGAAGTATTTTTTTGATAATGGGATCAAGATGTTGAAGACTACTCCAGGTATGCCAAGCAGAATGGGATAGCGGAAAGAATGAATCGAACATTGAACGAGCATGCCGAAAGTATGAGAATACATGCTGGACTACTAATACTACTCGTGATCCAAGGGATCTCGATCCGTATTGTTAAAAGAAATACAAAAAAAGAAAAGATATATGAATTCTTTGAATTCGTGAGAAAACAAAGAATTCAGAATAAATCAACCACAAATTGAAACTATCGATACACCCACAATAGCTAAGACTCGATGATTGATTAATATAACTAAGTTTAAAAGGAATTAAAAGATACACCCACTCCTAATGCTCTCGAAAAGCAACAAACAATCGAAACACCACAACATCTATTAACTATGAATATCTACTTACATTGGAAATCCTCCCACTAACACTAACTACAAACTTAGAAGCTTTAAGCCTTATAAAGAGTAATATTCTCAATTCCAAAATGGTCTACCGATTAATTTTAAAGACAAGCTATTTATAGAGTCTAAGTTTGTATTATTACACTTGGGCCCAAAAGTGACCCATAATATCAAATTGGCCCCATACTTTTGGGCCTCTTCAATTAAAGCTCCAGATGTCTTTCAAAGCTTCCCAGGCTATCCTTTATATTTAGGTTTGTCCCCTTTGGCTCTTGATTTTGTAATTCAAGGATCCATTTGGTGCGTCCATGGAATCTATAGCTTCGATAATCATGGCTAGACCATGAAGTATAGGTCTAGAATGATTGGTGCTTTTTCGGGCGTTATCATCCTCCCCTTCTTAAAAAGAATTCGTCCTCGAATCCAAAAGATAACCTACAAAGTAGAAGAAAACATACAACCAAACTTTCCTCATAACATGAGGGTTAGAACAAGGATTAGCACAAATAAAACCAAACCCAAGCAAGCACTCGTATTCAACCAAAAAGAAGTACCAAAGTAGCGAATACAATGGAAACAATTAGGTATTAACCAACCCATCAGTAGGATCAAGGGACACAAGCCCCAAGGCAAATCATGAGATAATTGGTCAACACACACCCTAAAGAGGGAAGTTCCCCCTCAAAGCAAAAGCATCTTGCTCACAACGGATTCCGGGATCAAATGCGTAAAAGAATCATTCCGTCAGAGTATACACATCATTCAACAACACAAATGTACCTTGATAATATAAGATCCAACTAAAACTATAAGCAAGGGCCAAGAGGTAACTCAATTAACAAGCAAATATGCCACCATAAGTAATAAACATAATGAATGGGGTAACAACTTGTAGGCACACTATCAACAACTTAATACCTTTATGGAAAGACCGAACATATGTATGAATAAAATTGTATGCCAAAAAATAACACCAACGAGTAAGAAGTATACCATTAAAAAGTTCAAACTAATGGAATGTAGTAACACATTGTGATACAACCAACTAGTCACAATTAAATAATGCACACAAGGGATGTTGGGGTCAAATAGGTAATAGTACCAACCCATTGGTGCATTCATATCGCTCAAACTCACTAACATTAGGACCACATGACAAGGCCAATCATATATATGAACAAGATCAAATGCCATAAGGTAGTAAGAGCATTCAACATGTATGTTATCACAAGAGATAGAAATCATGAGTGTCATCATATTTTGTAAACACACATCAAACAACCTTTCATTTACATAAAATATGGATAGAACATTAACCGTACTGACATTGATACAAAAATAATTATAGAGAAAACAGGAAATGAACTCAACTTTTCCAACCACCAGTGTGACAAGGATTGACCTTCGTCCAAAGAGGGTGGTTGATGAGCGGTAAAATTATTATTTTATGTTATCACTTTTGCTATATATTCACACTCCTTATTCATGATTTAAGGCTATTTATGGTGTAAATTGATTATATTTTAGGAGATATGAATTTGGAAGTGATCGAAAGTGAAACGATGCAAAAGCGAGTAAAAAAGACCTTAAAATGAAGAAGAGAAAATATTTGCCAGGAAACCTCTGCGGGTACTGATAAATCGGACATATGAATGATTTATCAGTTAACATGTGCAGGAAGTAGGCATCGATAAATTGGAAAAAATATTGATTTTTTGATCACCACAGACAATCAGAGGATACCGATAAATCGACGAAAATATCAATTTATCGGTCAAGTCAACAAAAGTTAGTCGACCGATAAATAGATCATCTGTACTGATAAATTGGTCATTACCAATAAATCATCACTTCTGACAGACAAAATCGGCATTTTCTTCTTTGGGAAAAAGTGGAATTTCAAGTTTTAGGATCCCAACTTTATATAAAACCTACCAAGCTTGTTGTGAAAAAAAAAGAACCGTTTGGCAAATATTTGGCTACCTTTAGGTAAGAACACATCATACGGGTTCATGCTATGTGGATGAGGCAGCGAGTTGAATATGAGGGCTTTCAGACAGCAAAAGCTTGCAACCAACCATCTACACCTATGGTTAGAGATTTGGAGCTTTGTATTGCAATATTATTGACCTATCTCTTTTTTCCTAGCTTTCATTATTTATTCTCAGTGTGTAGACTTTTATTCTTGTTTAAATCTTGTAGTAGTAACTGATGCAATATTTAGATTTGGATTTGAGCTTTTAATAGTAGCATATGCTTTGATTTTAACTATTCTATAATTAATTCGATGAATGCTTTGGTTTATGCAACTTCATGAGTGTATGCAAATGTAATCTCTATATAATGACTGATTTTTAGTGGTCGCAAACACTAGAACTTGCCTAGGTTTAACTAGAACTAACCATGTATTTGAAACTAGGTGTTGAGATTATAATAAGAAATTCAGAGCGTTAACCCTCATCTAATGGTTGCTGATGTAGCAAGAGTAATCATCTTGAGTTATCTGGATAAGAACTATGAACTCTTTCACAACCCTAATTTGGTGTAAAAGAGATTTAACTTGAATTAAAGGATGAAAAAATACTTAGGTAAATAGTGTTGGCTTTATACGTAACTTTGCTCCTAGGAAGAATTGTAAGACCATAAATGTTTATAATCTGTTAACTATGATAGATCGTTGATGATATAAATTTTACTAGTTTGGATACTTACTATCTTTGGATTGTGAATTCATTGATCAAAACATATCTATAATTTATACTTGATACCTTTTATTCTATCCTTATCCTTATCCTCTCATATCGTGTTCTATCCGTTCAAGTTATAGTCATAACAATTTGTTCTTATTCTTACTCGATTGCCTAGCATATTATTCCCTGTGGGATCGCCCCCGACTCTTTGTTGGTAAATATATTTGACAACATCCGTGTACACTTTTAAATTAGTTTTGGAGTGTAATTTTAAGCGTAATAAAAAAATGGCGCCTTTGTCGGGAAGCAATTTGGAGTATTAGGTTAGTTTGGAAATTAAAGTGTAGTTTCTTTAATTTGAACTTGTGAATATTTGTTTATATTTGTTTTATTTATTTTTTGATGTTAGATAGATTTTTGCTATTTAGTTACTATGACATCTCCACCCAAAAGTGTGTTTGGTGGTTGCTAACTCTATTGTCCAAGCTATTAAAGTGTAGACTCGTGGCATTACTTTTGTGGCAAGAAGCAATAGTTAAGGAGGGGCTTCAAGCATTTGAGTCTTTTATATATGCTCGTGAATGAGCATCACGGGTTATAGAAGACTTCTTGACTAGGCAAGTGGGAATATGCCAAGGGATGGAGCAACTTGAAGAGGATACTTTCACATTGGAGGATAACTTGAGGTTACATATTGAGACATATGACATGTTCTACCCAAGGATGGAAAGTATTGATGTTGGGTTGTTATTTATGGAGGATAAAGTCTCGGTTGATTTGCAAGAGATTATAGAATTTGCAAGCCATCAATCCCAAATATCATATATGCTATCCAACTTGTTGAGATGAGACTAGAAGTATGCAAAAGAGTTGAACAAATTTGGATTGGAGACTCCAGTTCATTTGGGGGTGAGTTTGTTATTCCAAGTAAACAAAATGACATCCCTCATGTAAAGACCAAGAAGTGTGGAATGAGGTACTTGAATGCCCGCATTTTTGTCATGTCCACATCGTCCCATGAAAATCATGGTAAAAATAAATTAAAGTTAGGACGAAGATTTAATTCTTTAAAATTGAGAGATAAATGGTCAAACGGGAGACTGTAAATTTTAATTTTTGTTTTCTTTCTTAGTGTTGATTTTAGTTGCATTTTTTATGTAGTATTTAGAGTCTTATCATATTTTTATTTTTGACTAATCGAAAAATATGTAATATTTGAAAGCGAATTGAGTTTGTAAGAGGAAAATCAAGCTAAAATTGCATTCAAGGAGCTAAATTAGCGACCTACGAACCAATTTAAAGCACTGAGGAAGTTCAAACAGAGCTGGGAGAAATTTACATATTGATTCTGTTGCAGATGTCGATTATCGGTCATCTGTGCCAATGTATCAGTCCACTACACACCGATTAATCAGTCAGAATAACCGATTTATTGGTACGTCCAATTATCAGCAAGTCAGACCAATTTATCGGTAACCTAGTATTTCAAAATCCATCAAATGGCACTTATTAAAAACAGTTGACACTCTATTTCCTCTTTTTTTTAATTCCATGTTTGCTTTTCTTTCACTCAAGTGTGCACAAAGAAACAATTTCAATCAATTTTTTTTGGAAGAATCCCGGTATGTGATACTAAACCTTGAAAATTACGATGACTACATGATATTCCCTTTAGTTCTAAATTTCCTTCATGGTTTGGGGCCTTGAGATCCTTTACTTTGTATTCTGATTTTAATGATATATGTGGATAAAGTGCTGGGTGAGAATTGGTTTCAGAGTAGATGCAAGGATTTATGACAAATTTTGGAGATTCTTGAGTACCAAAATTGTGTCAAATGGGTTGGAAATAATAGTTCCCACAAGGTGTTTGATAAAAGCTCCAAGTGGACTTTTAAGTCAATTTTATAGTTGTTTTGGTATTGACATGCCCTTGATATGCACTTCATGTTTAATTGAAAAAACCCTGTCTTAAGGACCATTGATTGCACATTATTAGATAAAAAAAAATTTATTTCTTCAAAATGGGAGGGCTACTCAACTGATTGATAAATTGGTGCTTCTATCGATTTATCAGCAGTGACTGATAAATCGGCACCTCTGTCAGTAAATCGGTACCCACAACTATGGTCCTACAGGGTCAATTTTTTAGGTTTTTATTAAAATGTGCCCACACATTGGACTGAATGTTTTAATGAAAATTTCATGATTGTGTGTCGTGTCTTAGGTATAAAAGCCAATTATGGATCTCAATGCTCCACCAACATCCTTTCTAAACCAGCACTTGCAGCGGACTTTGATCATCATCGATTTCTTTCAGCTGAATATCAAGGCCACTATTATAAAGATTTATCAACAAAGAAACTATTCTTGGAATGAGGAATCAATCTTGATAACGTCCACGAGGCTAGCCCGAACTTCTAGCAAAGGCTCAGGACCACGGGTTGGATATGTTTCGCTCAGGAGCCTTGCAAGGCTAATGAGACTTAGGTGAGGGAGTTTTTCATAAACCTATGTGAGGTTAATCTCTCCTCTCCTGTTGTACGTATTTGAGGTAAGATGGTCGATTTAAGGGCAGAGGAAATTAATAGAATCTATGGGCTACCGGACCATGCCCCATCTTTATTCAGAGCAAAATATTGTGCACCAGGCGAATGGCTAGTGTCAAAGCTTTGTCCTGGGAAGGATGTACTGCGGGGAACCACAAAAAAGCTATTAATTCAAAAGATTTCACAGTGAAAGAAAGGATTTAGATATCAATTATATGCAGTCGAGTCTCTCCGTGTGGAAATTTATTTGATATACCTTTGTGGAGAGCCCAAATGGTAGCATGCCTTCTAGACGATATTCCTATAAATGTCAGCTACATGATTATTCAAGAGATCAAGGAGTACAAAAAGCATACTAGCCCCATATTAATATTCCCTTCTCTCATTACTGAGTTATGCACATTAGCGGCAATTGAAGTGGAACCGGGAGACACACAGATGGATTCAGAGAAATTGATACAAACAATAAAGAAGAGATGAGAGGGTTTATTAGAAAGGGAAAAAAGGAAGAAGACATCATAAGCATCCCCACAGGCCACCTTTGACAGTCCTCCAGCTTCGGGCCCCTTTGAGAAGATCTCACCAAGATAAGGATGATTTAAGATCTCGTCAGCAAGCTTCCGTAGGAACCAGGTGAGACTTACCAAGGACCTTCTGTTTCACGTGAGGAATTTGAAAATTATCTAGAAGAGAAGAAGAAGCATAGGTATCACTTAGTGACACTGGAAAAGGCTTACACGAACCTAGCTAAAACGCATGGGGAGATTAGTACCTTGCATGCCAAGATGGTGCAAATGGAAAAAAAGAGAGACAAGTTCTTACCTATATATAGAATGTAGTCACACCAGGGTTTTGACTCGTTCAAGGGTTTTTGTTGCCATGTTTCTTTTTCCTCGGACATGCTATCTAGTAGAACTGGCATATTTAGGTTTATTTTTATTTTTACTTGTTAGTTTTTTTTTTTAGTTTAGTAGTATTTGTTTATTGTGTAGATAGAGGTGTAGTTGGACGATGTGCATAAATGCATTGAATTGGTTGATACTAATAAAGTAGTAGCATAATGTACATACCCTCCAAAATATTTCTGCAGATTTTGGAAAAATCAAGTTGCACGGATAAGAAATAATTTTGGAACAACACTTTGACTCGTTGTGTGACTCTTGTATTTACTAGTTAGTGGTGTATATATGTTTTTGTGCTCATATAGGAAAATAATAGAACCATCTTGAATAATTTGCATGCCATGTATGGTGAGTTTAGTTTATAATTTATTTGTCACTTGTGTTATCTAGAACTTGCCCCGTTAGTCATTTTTTGCATGTTGAAAGTGTAAAGTTGAGAAAAAGACCTTAGGCCATGATTTGAGTGAAAACCTCCATAAAATGTCTTAGCCCATTTACTCGAGAGTGAGTGATCTAGTTGCACCCCATTTGAGCCTTTCAACTCTTTCTGTGATCAACCACATTACAAGACGAAACCCTTTATGAACGTATACGCTTTTTTTGAACCTACTTCTTCTAAGATGCATACAACTTAGGCAATACACCTAAGTTGGGGGTGTTAAAATTAGAGGAATTAGGAGCGGTCAGTAGGTCCAAAACTTAGGCCAAAAGCCTAAGATGGGGATAGATAGTTGGTTTCCTAAAGGAAATCAACCTTGGTGGAAGTAAAATAAATAAATAAATAAATAAATAAATACATCATTCCTCAGTAAAAATTGATGTATTGTTTTATTCAATTAGTAAGATTACATTGTTTTGAACTTGGTTCTCTATTGGATATTGTGCACCTTAACTA
>JBDJHY010215935.1:0-43192 GCA_039654485.1 Withania somnifera | reverse complement strand
GGGAGTGACGTGTGACTATCTGTTTTCAAAAAACACACTCAGTTGGCATTACGCATGGCTCAGAACTAAGAGATACTAAATTTCCAGTGATTTAGGAGGATTTCTTTGTGTCATATAGTCCGCGGAGTTTTTTACAGAGCAGTGGCACGAATGGCGATTTTTTAAAAATGATAATTTTGGTGGGTACAAAAATTTGGCTTGATGTGTGACTTTTCGTTTGTGAGAAAGCACTCAGTAGGCATTCTACAAAGCCCAGAAATAGGAGATACCACATTTTCAACTATTTAATTGGATTTCTTCGTGTAACAGTCCATATTGTTTTCTAGAGACCACTGGCCCGGGTGGTAATTTTGAAAAGATGATAAAGTTTTGCGGATATGGATGCTAGGCATGCGTGTGACCACTCGTTTGTGACACACACACTCTATTTGCATTCCATGGGGCATAAAATAGGGAGATACAGGATTATGAGCGATTTAGGAAGATTTTTTGGTGTAATAGTCCATGGAATTTTCTGGTGACCAAGGGCTTGGGTGGTAATTTTGAAATAAATGAAAAAATTTTGTGTTTATGAATTCTAATAGGACGTACGATCATTTGTTCATAAAAAAATTCACTCGATTGAATTCTAATGAGGATTTCTATGTGTAATAATCCAAGGATTTTTCCAGAGATCTGGTGCCCGGCTGGAGGTTTTTTGAAAAATAATAAATTTTGGTGTGTATGAATGCTGCGCGGGACGTGTGATTATCCATTTTTGAAAAACAAGCTCAGTTGGTATTATGCATGGCCTAAAAATGAGACATACCGAATTTCCAGTGATTTAGGAGGATTTCATTGTGTTATATAGTCCGTGGAGTTTTTGACAGACCAGTGGCTCAAATGGTGATTTTTAAAAAAGGATAATATTGGTGTGTACTGATGTTGGGCATGATGTGTGACTGTCCGTTTGCAAGAAAAGCACTCAGTAGGCATTCTGCAAAGCCCAGAACTAGGAGATACCACATTTTAACTATTTAACTGGATTTCTTCGTGTAATAGTCCATGGAGTTTTCTGGAGACCAGTGGCCCGAGTGGAAATTTTCAAACACTACAAAGTTTTGTGCATATGGATGCTAGCCATGCGCCTGACTTCTAGTTTGTGACACACACACTCTGTTTGCATTCCGCGGGGCCTAAAATAGGGATATACAAGATTATGAGCAATTGAGGATGATTTTTGGGTGTAAAGGTCCATGGACATTTCTGGGGACCAAGGGCCTGCGTGGAAATATTGGAATAAATTATAATATTGGGTTTTTATGGATTCTAGCACAACGTGCAACCGTTCGTTCGTAAAAAATGTGCTCGGTTGTCATGCTGCGGGGCCTAGAACAGGAGATCGATGATTTTTTATGATTTATAAGGATTTCTATGTGTAATAATCCACGGACCTTTTCATAGATCTACAGCTCGGCTGGTTATTTTATGAAAAACGATTAATTTTGGTGGTTATGAATACTGGGGACGACATGTGACTATTCATTTTTGAAAAACACGCTCGGTTAGCATTATGCATGGCTCAAAACTGAGAAATACCAAATTTCCAGTGATTTGGAAGGATTTCTTTGTTTCATATAGTCCGCGGAGTTTTCTACAAACCAGTGGCATGAATGGAAATTTTTTAAAAATAATAATATTGGTGTGTAAAGATGTTGGGCATGATGTATGACTGTCCGTTTGCGAGAAAAGAACTCAGTAGGCATTATGCAAAGCCAAGAACTAGGAGATACCACATTTTCAACTATTTAATTGGATTTCTTCGTGTAATAGTCCATAGAATTTTCTTGATACTAGTGGCTCGGGTGGCAATTTTGTAGAAATGATGAAGTTTTTTGCATATGGATGCTAGGCATACGTGTGGCCGCTTGTTTGTGACGCACACACTCTGTTTGCATTCTGTGGGGCATAGAATAGGGAGATACAAGATTATGAGCTATTGAAGAAGATTTTTGGGTGTAATAGTCAACAGAGTTTTCAAGTGACCAAGGGCCCGGGTTGCAATTTTGAAATAAATGATAAATTTTGGTGTTTATGGATTCTAACATGACTTACAACCGTTCGTTCATAAAAATAGGCTCCGTTGGCATTCTGCGTGGCCTAGAATAAGGGATCCACGATTTTTTGAGATTTAAGAGGATTACTGTGTGTAATAATCAATGGACTTTTCCGAAGATCTAGGGTCCGACTTGCGATTTTACGAAAAATAATAAATTTTGGTGTGTCTAAATGCTGGTCACGAGGTGTGACTATCCATTTTTGAAAAACACGCTTGGTTGGTATTATGTATGGCTCAGAACTCAGAGATACCGAATTTCCAATGATTTAGTAGGACTTATTTGTGTCATATAATTTGCGAAGTTTTTTATAGACTAGTGGGACGAACGAAAATTTTTTAAAAATGATGATTTTGGTGTGTACAGATGTTGGGCATGATGTGTGACTGTTCGTTTGCAAGAAAATCACTCAGTAGGCATTCTGCAAAGCCCAAAACTATGAGATACCACATTTTCAACTATTTAATTGGATTTCTTTGTGTAATAGTCCCTGGAGTTTTCTAGAGACCAGTGGCCCGGGTGGCAATTTTGAAAAAATGATAAAGTTTTATGGATATGGATTTTAGGCATGTGTGTGACCGCTCGTGTGTGACACACAGTCTATTTGCATTCCGCGGGGCCTAGAATAGGGAGATACAAGATTACAAGTGATTTAGGAAGATTTTTGGGTGTAATAGTCCACACGGAGTTTTTTGGTGACCAAGGGCCCGGGTGGCAATTTTGAAATAAATGATAATTTTGGGTGTTTATGGATTCTAACACAACGTGCGATCGTTCATTCGTAAAAATGCACTCGGTTGGTTTTCTTCGAAGCCTTGAATAAGGAGATACATAATTTTTTGCGATTTAAGAGGATTTCTGTATGTCATAATCCACGGAGTTTTTCGGAGATCTGGGGCTCATATGGCGATTTTATGAAAAATGATAAATTTTTTGTGTATGAATGTTGGGTGTTACACGTGGCTATCCATTTTTTTAAAACACGTTTGGTTGGCATTATGTATGACTTAGAAATGAGAGATACCGAATTTCCACTTAAGGAGGATTTCTTTGTGTTATATAGTCCGCGGAGTTTTCTACAGACCAGTGGCTCAAATGGAGATTTTTTAAAAATGATAATATTGGTGTGTACGAATGTTGGGAAAGATGTGTGACTATCTGTTTGCAAGAAAAGCACTCAGCAGGCATTCTGCAAAGCCCATAACTAGGAGATACCACATTTTCAACTATTTAATTGGATTTCTTCGTGTAATATTCCATGGAGTTTTCTAGAGACTAGTGGGCCCGGGTGGAAATTTTCCAAAAATGATAAAGTTTTGTTCATATGGATGCTAGGCATGCATGAGACCACTCGTTTGTGACACACACACTCCTTTTGCATTCCGTGGGGCCTAGAATAGGGAGATACAGGATTATGAGAGATTGAGAAAGATTTTTGGGTGTGATAGTCCATGGAGTTTTCTGGTGACAAAGGGCCCGGGTGGATATTTTGAAATAAGTGATAAATTTGGGTGTTTATGGATTCTAACACGACGTGCGACCGTTCGTTCATAGAAAATGTGGTCTTATTGGCATTCAATGGGGCCGAGTATAAGGAGATACATGATTTTATGCGATTTAAGAGGATTTCTTTTTGTAATAATCCACAGAGTTTTTTGGAGATCTAGGTCCTGGCTAGCAATTTAGCAAAAAATATTAATTTTTAGTATGTATGAATGTTGGGCACAACGTGTGACAATCCATTTTCGAAAAACATGCTCGGTTGGCATTATGCATGGCTTAGAACTGAGAGATACCGAATTTCCAGTGGCTTAGAACTGAGAGATACCAAATTTCAAGTGATTTAGAAGGATTTCTTTATTTCATACAGTCCGCGGAGTTTTCTACAGACATGTGGCTCGAATGGATATTTTTTTAAAATGATAATATTGGTATGCACGGATGTTGGGGATGATGTGTGACTGCCTGTTTGTGAGAAAAGCACTCATTAGGCATTCTGCAAAGCCCAGAACTAGGAGATACCATATTTTCAACGATTTAATTGGATTTCTTCGTGTAATAGTCCATTAAGTTTTCTAGAGACCAGTGGATCGGGAGGCAATTTTTTGAAAAATGATAAATTTTGTGCATACAGATGCTAGGCATGCGTGTGACCGCTTGTTAATCACACACACTCTCTTTTTGCATTCCACGGGGCCTAAAATAAGGAGATACAGGATTATGAGCGATTGAGGAAGATTTTTTGGTGTAATAGTCCACGTACTTTTCCGGTGACCAAGGGCCCGAGTGGAAATTTTTAAATAAAATATAAATTTGGGTGTTTATGGATTCTACCAAGATGTGCGACCATTCGTTTATAAAAAATATGCTCGTTTGGCATTCTGCGGGGCCTAGAATAAGGTGATACATGATTTTTGCCATTTAAGAGGATTTTTGCATGTAATAATCCATGATGTTTTCCGGAGATCTGGGGCACGACTTGCGATTTTACGAAAATTGATAAATTTTGGTATGTATTAATGCATGGTGCGATGTGTGACTATCCATTTTCATAAAACACGCTCGGCTGGCATTATGTATGGCTCAGAACTGAGAGATACCAAATTTCCAGTGATTTAGGAGGATTTCCTTATTTCTTATAGTCCGCGAAGTTTTCTATAGACCAGTGGTACGAATGTAGATTTTTTTAAAATGATAATTTTGGTGTGTACGAATGTTGGGCATGATGTGTGACTGTCTGTTTGCGAGAAAAGCACTCAATAGGCATTCTGCACGGCCCAGAACTAGGAGATACCACATTTTCAACTATTAAATTGGATTTCTTCATGTAATAGTCCAAGAAGTTTTTTAGAGACCAGTGGGCCCGGGTGGAAATTTTCCAAAAATGATAAAGTTTTGTTCATATGGATGCTAGGCATGCATGAGACCACTCGTTTGTGACACACACACTCTTTTTGCATTCCGTGGGGCTTAGAATAGGGAGATTCAGTATTATGAGCAATTGAGGAAGATTTTTGGGTGTAATAGTCCACGGAGTTTTCTTGTGACTAAGGGCCCGGGTGGAAATTTTGAAATATGTGATAAATTTGGGTGTTTATGGATTCTAACACGACGTGCGACCGTTTGTTCATAGAAAATATGCTTAGTTGGCATTTTTCGGGGCCTAGTATAAGGAGATACATGATTTTTTGTGATTTAAGACGATTTCTTTGTGTAATAATCCACAGAGTTTTTCGGAGATCTAGGGCCCGGCTGGCGATTTTGCAAAAAGTATTAATTTTTTTTGTGTATGAATGTTACGCACAATGTGACTATCCATTTTCAAAAAACACGCTCAGTTGGCGTTATGCATGGCTTAGAACTAAGAGATACCGTATTTCCAGTGATTTAGGAGGATTTTTTTGTGTCATATAGTCCGCGGAGTTTTCTACAGACCAATGGCACGAATGGAGATTTTTTAAAAATGATAATTTTGGTGTGTGCGGATGTTGGGTACGATGTGTGACTGTCCATTTTCCAATAAAGCACTCAGTAGGCATTCTGCAAAGCCCAAAACTAGGAGATACAATATTTTCAACTATTAAATTGGACTTCTTCGTGTAATAGTCCATGGAGTTTTCTAGAGACTAGTGGGCCCGAGTGGTAATTTTCCAAAAATGATAAAGTTTTGCTCATATGGATTCTAGGCATGCATGAGACCACTCGTTTGTGACACACACACACTCTTTTTGCATTCCGCGGGGCCTAGAATAGGGAGATACAGGATTTTGAGAGATTGAGGAAGATTTTTGGGTGTAATAGTCCACGGAGTTTTCTGGTGACCAAGGGCTCAACTAGAAATTTTGAAATAAGTGATAAATTTGGGTGTTTATGGATTCTAACATGACGTGCGACCGTTCATTCATAGAAAATGCGCTCGGTTAGCATTCTACAAGGCCTAGTATAAGGAGATACATGATTTGTTTGCGATTTAAGTGGATTTCTTTGTGTACTAATCCAAGAAGTTTTTCAGAGATCTAGGGCCATGCTAGGGATTCAGCAAAAAATATTAATTTTTTGTATGTATGAATGCTGGGCACAACGTGTGATTATCAGTTTTTGAAAAACATGCTCATTTGGCATTACGCATGGCCTAGAACTGAGAGATACCGAATTTCCAGTGATTTAGAAGGATTTCTTTATTTCATATAGTCCGCAGTGTTTTCTATAGACTAGTGGCTTGAATGGATATTTTTTTAAAATGATAATATGTGTATGTAAGGATGTTGGGCATAATGTGTGACTGCCTGTTTTTGAGAAAAGCACACAGTAGGCATTCTGTAAAGCCCAGAACTAGGAGATACCACATTTTCAACTATTTAATTGGATTTCTTCGTGTAATAGTCCATGGACTTTTCTAGAGACCAGTGGACCAGGTGGGAATTTTTGAAAAATTATACAGTTTTGTGCATATGGATGCTAGGCATGTGTGTGACCGCTTGTTTGTGCCAAACACTCTCTGTTTGCATTCCGCAGGGCCTAAAATAAGGAGATACAGGATTACAAGCGATTGAGGAAGATTTTTGGGTGTAATAGTCCACGGATTTTTCTGGTGACCAAGGGCCCGGGTGGAAATTTTGAAATAAATGATAAATTTGGGTGTTTATGGATTCTAACACGATGTGCGACCATTCATACATAAAAAAATGCCTTCGGTTGGCATTCTGCGGGGCCTAGAATAAGGAGATACATGATTTTTTGCGATTTAAAAGGATTTCTGCATGTAATAATCCACAATGTTTTCCGGGGATCTGGGGCCTGGCTGGCGATTTTGCGAAAAGTGATAAATTTTTGTATGTATTAATGCTTGGCGCTGTGTGACTATTTATTTTTAAAAAACACACTCAGTTGGCATTATACATGTCTCAGAACCGAGAGATACCGAATTTCTAGTAATTTAGCAGGATTTCTTTATTTCATATAGTCCGTGGAGTTTTCTACAGACCAGTGGCACGAATGGAGATTTTTTAAAAATGATAATTTTTGTGTGTATGGATGTTGCACATGATTTTTGATTGTCTGTTTGTGATAAAAAC
This sequence comes from Withania somnifera, assembly GCA_039654485.1. Classification (NCBI taxonomy): domain Eukaryota; kingdom Viridiplantae; phylum Streptophyta; class Magnoliopsida; order Solanales; family Solanaceae; genus Withania; species Withania somnifera. The sequence continues at coordinate 36,021 of JBDJHY010215935.1, read as the reverse complement.
ACTCAGTAGGCATTCTGCAAAGCCCAGAACTAGGAGACACCACATTTTCAACTATTTAATTGGATTTCTACATGTAATAGTCCATGGAGACCAGTGGGCACGGGTGGCAATTTTCAAAAACTGATAAAGTTTTGTTCATATGGATGCTAGCCATACGTGAGACCACTCGTTTGTGACACACACACTCTTTTTGCATTCCGCGGGGCCTAGAATAAGAAGGTACATGATTATGAGCGATCTAGGAATATTTTTGGGTGTAACGGTCAACAGAGTTTTTTGGTGACCAAGGGCCGAGGTGGCAATTTTAAAATAAGTGATAAATTTAGGTGTTTATGGATTCTAACACGACGTGCGACCGTTCGTTTGTAGAAAATGCGCTCGGTTGGCATTTTGCGGGGCCTAGTATAAGGAGATACATGATTTTTGCGATTTAAGAGGATTCTTTGTGTAATAATCCATGGAGTTTTTTGAAGATCTAGGGCCTGCTTGGTGATTTTCCGAATAAAATTAATATTTAGTATGTATGAATGCTGGGCACAACGTGTGACTATCTGTTTTCGAAAAACACTCTCGGTTGGCATTATGCATGGCTTAGAACTGAGAGATACCGAATTTCAAGTGATTTAGGATAATTTCATTGTGTCATATAGTCCATGGAGTTTTCTACAGACTAATGGCATGAATGGCTATTTTTTTAAAATGATTATTTTTGTTTGTACAGATGTTGGGCATGGTGTGTGACTATCTGTTTGCGAAAAAAGCACTCATTAGGAATTTTGCAAAGCCAACTAGGAGATACAACATTTTAAACTATTTAATTGGATTTATTCGTGTAATTATCCATGGAGTTCTCTAGAGACCAGTGGACCAGGTGGCTATTTTTGAAAAATGATATAGTTTTGAGCATATGGTTACTAGGCATGCGTGTGATCGCTTGTTTGTGACATACACACTCTGTTTGCATTCCGCAGGGCCTAAAATAAGAAGATACATGATTATGAGCGATTGGGGAAGATTTTTGGGAGTAATAATCCACAAACTTTTCTGGTGACCAAGGGCCCGGGTGGAAATTTTGAAATAAATGATAAATTTGTGTGTTTATGGATTCTAACAAGACGTGTGACCGTTCGTTCGTAAAAAATATGCTCTGTTGGCATTCTGTGGGGCCTAGAATAAGGAGATACAAGATTTTTTGCGAATAAGAAGATTTTTCCATGTAATGATCCACTAAGTTTTCCGGAGATGTGGGGCCCGACTAGCGATTTTGTAAAAAAGATAAATATTGGTATGTATTAATGTTTGGCACCATCTGTGACTATCCGTTTTCAAAAAACACGCTCGGTTGGCATAATGCATGGCTTATAACTGAAAGATACCAAATTTCTAGTAATTTAAGAGGATTTCTTTATTTCATATAGTCTGCGGAGTTTTCTACACACCAGTGGCATGAATGGCGATTTTTTAATAATGATAATTTGGTTTGTGCGGATGTTGGGTATTATTTGTGACTGTCCGTTTGTGAGAAAAGAATTCGGTAGGCATTCTGCATGGCCAAGAACTTAGCGATACCACATTTTCGACTATTTAATTGGATTTCTTCATGTAATATTCCATGGAGTTTTCATGAGACAAGTGGCTCGGGTGGCAATTTTGCAAAAAAGATAAATTTTTATGCATATGGATGCTAGGCATGCGTTTTACCATTTGTTTCTGAGACACACACTCTGTTTACATTCCGCGGGGCCTAAAATAGGGAGATACAGGATTATGAGAGATTGAGGAAGATTTTTAGGTGTATAGTCCACGGAGTTTTCTGGTGACCAAGGGCCCGGGTGGCAATTATGAAATAAATGATAAATTTGGGTGTTTACGGATTCTAACACGACGTGCGATCGTTTGTTTGAAAAAAATATGCTCGATTGGCATTTTGTGGGGCCTAGAATAAGGATATACATGATTTTTTGTGATTTATGAGGATTTCTGTGTGTAATAATCCATGAAGTTTTTCGGAGATCTGGGGCCTGGATCGCAATTTTGCAAAAAATGATAAATTTTTGTATGTATGAATGCTGGCCACAACGTGTGACTATCCATTTTCGAAAAACATGCTCGGTTGGCATTATGCATGGCCTAGAGCTGAGAGATACTGAATTTCCATTGATTTAGAAAGATTTCTTTATTTCATATAGTCCGCAGAGTTTTCTATAGACCAGTGGCTAGAATGGATATTTTTTAAAAATGATAATATGTGTATGTACCAATGTTGGGCATGATGTGTGACTGCCGATTTGTGAGAAAAGTACTTAGTAGGCATTCTGTAAAGTCCAGAACTAGGAGATGCCATATTTTCAACTATTTAATTGGATTTCTTCGTGTAATAGTCCATGGAGTTTTCTAGAGACCAGTGGACCAGGTGGCAATTTTGGAAAACTGATAAACTTTTGTGCATATGGATGTTAGGCATGCGTGTGATCGCTTATTTGTGACACACTCTCTATTTGCATTCTGCGTGGCCTAAGATAAGGAGATACAGGATTACGAGCGATTGAGGAAGATTTTTGGGTGTAATAGTCCACGGATTTTTCTAGTGACCAAGGGATCGGTTGGAAATTTTGAAATAAATGATAAATTTGGGTATTTATGGATTCTAACACGATGTACTACCATTCATTCCAAAAAAATGCCTTCGGTTGGCATTCTGCGGGGCCTAGAGTAAGGAGATACATGATTTTTTGCTATTTAAGAGGATTTCTGCATGTAATAATCCATGATGTTTTCCGGTGATCTGGGGCCCGACTAGCGATTTTGTGAAAAATGATAAATTTTGGTATGTATTAATGCTTGGCGCGATGTGTGCTATCCATTTTTATAAAACACACTCGGTTGGCATTATACATGCCTCAAAAATGAGAGATACCAAATTTCCAGTAATTTTTGAGGATTTCTTTATTTGATATAGTCCGCGGAGTTTTTTACAGACCAGTGGCACGACTAGAGATGTTTTAAAAATGATAATTTTTGTGTGTACGGATGTTGGGCATGATGTGTGACTGTCCGTTTGCAAGAAAAGCATTCGGTAGGCATTCTGTAAAGCCCAGAACTAGGAGACACCACATTTTCAACTATTTAATTGGATTTGTTCATGTAATAGTCCATGGAGTTTTCTAGAGACCTATGGACCTAGGTGGCAATTTTTCAAAAAAGATAAAGGTTTGTGCATATGGATGCTAGACATGCATGAGACCACTCCTTTGTGACACACACACTCTTTTTGCATTCCGCGGGGCCTAGAATAGGGAGGAATAGGATTATGAGCGATTGAGGAAGATTTTTGGGTGTAACAGTCCACGGAGTTTTTTGGTGACCAAGGGCCCAGGTGGTAATTTTTAAATAAGTGATAAATTTGGGTGTTTATGGATTCTAACACGACGTGCGACAGTTCATTCATAAAAATTCCTTTGGTTGGCATTCTGCGGGGCCTAGAATAAGAAGATACATGATTTTTTGTGATTTAAGAGGATTTCTGCATGTAATAATCCACGATGTTTTTCAGAGATCTGGGGCCCGACTGGTGATTTTGCGAAAAATAATAATTTTTTGTATGTATTAATGTTTGGAGCGATGTGTGACTATCTGTTTTAAAAAAAATGCTCGGTTGGCATTATATATGTCTCTGAATTGAGAGATACCGAATTTCCAGTAATTTTGGAGGATTTCTTTATTTCATATAGTCCGCGGAGTTTTCTACAGACCAGTGGCACGAATGGATATTTTTTAATAATGATTATTTTGGTGTGTACGGATGTTGGGCAAGATTGTGTGACTGTCCGTTTGCGAGAAAACTTAGTAGGCATTCTGCAAAGCCCAGAACTATGAGACACCACATTTTCAACTATTTAATTGGATTTCTTCGTGTAATAGTCCATGGATTTTTCTAGAGACCAGTGGGCCCGGGTAGCAATTTTGCAAAAATGATAAAGTTTTGTGCATATGGAAGCTAGGCATGCGTATGACCTCTCATTTGTAAGAAACACACTCGGTTTGCATTCCGCGGGGCCTAGAATAGGGAGATACAGGATTGTGAGCGATTTCGGTAGATTTTTAGGTGTAATATAGTCCGCGAAGCTTTCTGGTGACCAAGGGCCTGGGTGGTAATTTTGAAATAAATGATAAATTTGGGTGTTTTTGGATTCTAACACGACGTACGATTATTCGTTCGTAAAAATACGCTTGGTTGACATTCCGTGGGGCCTAGAATAAGGAGATACATGATTTTTTGCAATTTAAGAGAATTTCTTTGTGTAATAATCCATGGAGTTTTTCAGAGATCTGGGGCACGGCTGGCGATTTTGTAAAAAATGATAAATTTTTGTGTGTATGAATGTTGGGCGCGACATGCGACTATCTGTTTTCAAAAAACACACTCAGTTGGGATTATGCATGGCTCAGAGTTGAGAGATATCAAATTTCTAGTGATTTAAGAGGATTTCTTTAGGTCATATAGTCCACAGAGTTATTTTATAGACCAGTGGCACGAATGGCAATTTTTTAAAAATGATAATTTTGGTGTGTACGGATGTTGGGCATAATGGTGATTGTCCTTTTGCGAGAAACGCACTCATTAGGCATTATGCAAAGCCTAGATCTAGGAGATACCACATTTTCAACTATTTAATTGGATTTTTTTGTGTCATAGTAAATGGAGTTTTCTAGGGACCAGTGGCCCTGGTGGCAGTTTTGCAAAAATGATAAAGTTTTGTTCATATGGATGCTAGGCATGCATTTGACCGCTTGTTTGTGACACACACAGTCTGTTTGTATTCCGTGGCACCTAGAATAGGGAGATATAGGATTATAAACGATTGAAGAAGATTTTTTGATGTAATAGTCCACGGAGTTTTCCAGTGACCTAGGGCCCGGGTGGAAATTTTGAAATAAATGATAAATTTAGGTGTTTATGGATTCTAACATGACGTGCCTCCGTTCGTTCGTAAAAAATGCACTCGGTTGGTATTCTGTGGGGCCTATAATAAGGAGATACATGATTTTTTGTGATTTAAGAGGATTTCTGTGTGTAATAATCCATGGAGTTTTTCAGAGATCTAGGGCCCAGCTGGCAATTTGCAAAAAATTATAAATTTTGGTATGTCTGATGCTGGGCGCGACGAGTGACTATCTGTTTTCAATAAAACACACTCGGTTGGCATTATTCATGGCTTAGAACCGAGAGATATCGAATTTCCAGTGAATTAGGAGGATTTCTTTGTGACATACAGTCTGCGGAGTTTTTTACAGACCACTGGCATGAATGGAGATTTTTTAAAAATGATAATTTTTGTGTGTACGGATGTTGGGCTTGATGCTGACTGTCTGTTTGTGAGAAAAGTACTCAATAGGCATTATGCAAAGCCAAGAACTAGGAGATACCATATTTTGAACTATTTAATTGGATTTCTTAGTGTAATAGTCCATAGAGTTTTCTAGAGACCAGTGGCCCGGGTGGCAGTTTTGAAAAAATGATAAACTTTTGTGCATATGGATGCTAGGCATGCATTTGACCGCTAGTTTGTGACACACACACTCTGTTTACATTTCGTGGAACCTAGAATTAGGAGATACAGGATTATGAGCGATTGAGGAAGATTTTTGGGTGTAATAGTCCACGGAGTTTTCCAGTGACCTAGGGCCCAGGGTGGCAATTTTGAAATACAAGATAAATTTGAGTGTTTATGGATTGTAACACGACCTTCGACTGTTCGTTCGTAAGAAATATGCTCGGTTGGCATTCTGCAGGGCCTAGAATAAGGATATATATGATTTTTTCTGATTTATATGGATTTCTATGTATAATAATCCATGGAGTTTTTCGGAGATCTGGGGCCCGGCTGGAAATTTTGCAAAAAATGATAAATTTTGGTGTGTATGAATGCTAGGCGCGATGTGTGACTATCCATTTTCGAAAAACACACTCGGTTGGAGTTATGCACCACTCAGAACTGCTGTTGGGCATGATGTGTGACTGTCCATTTGCGAGAAAAGCACTCAGTAGGCATTCTTCAAAGCCCAGAACTAGGAGATACCACATTTTCAACTAGTTAATTGGATTTCTTCGTGTAATAGTCCATGGAGCTCTCTAGAGACCAGTTGCCTGGGTGGCAATTTTGAAATAAATGATAAATTTGGGTGTTTATGGATTCTAACACGATGTGTGACCGTCCATACGTAAAAAATGCACTCAGTTGGCATTTTGCGAGGCCTAGAATAAGGAGATACATAATTTTTTGCGATTTAAGAGGATTTCTATGTTTAACAATCCACAGAGCTTTCTGGAGATCTAGGGCTCGACTAGCGATTTTGCAAAAAATGATTAATTTTGGTATGTATCAATGCTGGGTGCGACGTGTGACTAGCCATTTTTGAAAAACATGCTTGGTTGGCATTATACATGGCTCAAAACTGAGAGACTGAATTTCCAGTGATTTAGGAGGATTTCTTTGTATCATATAGTTCGTGGAGATTTTTACAAACCAGTGGAAAAAATGGCAATTTTTTAAAATTGATAATGTTGGTGTGTACGGATGTTGGGCATGATGTGTGACTATTCGTTTACATGAAAAGCACTCAGTAGGCATTCTGTAAAGCCCAGAACTAGGAGACACAAAATTTTGAACTATTTAATTTGATATCTCCGTGTAATAGTCCATGGAGTTTTCTAGAGACCAGTGGCCCAGGTGGCAATTTTACAAAAATATAAAGTTTCGTGCATATGGATGCTAGGCATGCGTGTGACCACTCGTTTGGGACACAAACACACTCTCTGTTTACATTCTGTGGGACGTAGAATAGGGAGATATAAGATTATAAGCAATTTAGGAAGATTGTTGGGTGTAATAGTCCATGGAGTTTTCTGGTGACCAAGGGCCCGGGTTGCAATTTTTAAATAAATGATAAATTTGGGTGTTTATGGATTCTAACAAAACGTTCAACCGTTCGTTCATAAAAAATATGCTCGGTTGGCATTCTGTGGGGCCTAGAATAAGGAGATACATGATTTTTTGTGATTTAAGAGGATTTTTGTGTGTAATAATCCACAAAGTTTTTTCGGAGATCTAGGGATCGGATGGCAATTTTGCCAAAAATGATAAATTTTGGTGCACATTAATGTTGGGTGTGACATGTGACTATCCATTTTCAAAAGACATGCTTGGTTGATATTATGCATGGCTTAGAACATAGAGATATCGAATTTTCAGTGATTTAAAAGTATTTATTTATTTCATATAGTCTGCGGAGCTTTCTACAGACCAGTGGCTCTAATGGCTACCTTTTAAAATGATAATATTGGTATGTACAGATGTTGGGCATGATGTGTGATTGCCTGTTTGCAAGAAAAGCACTAAGTAGGTATTCTGCAAAGTCCAGAACTAGGAGATACCATATTTTCAACTATTTAATCGGATTTCTTCATGTAATAGTCCATGGAGTTCTCTAGAGACCAGTGGATCGAGTGGAGATTTCGGAAAAATGATAAAGTTTTGTGCATATGGATGCTAGGTATGCGTGTGACCGCTCGTTTGTGACACACACTCTCTGTTTGCATTCCGTGGGGCCTAAAATAAGGGGATACAAGATTACGAGTGATTGAGGAAGATTTTTGGGTGTAATAGTCAATGGAATTTTCTGGTGACCAAGGGCTCGGGTGGAAATTTTAAAATAAATGATAAATTTGGGTGTTTATGGATTCTAATTAGATGTACGACCGTTCGTTCATAAAAAATATGCTCGATTTGCATTCTGTGGGGCCTAGAGTAAGGAGATACATGATTTTTTGCGATTTAAGAGGATTTTTGCATGTAATAATCCATGATGTTTTTCGGAGATTTGGGGCCTGGCTAGCTATTTTGAAAAAAATGATAAATTTTTGTATGTATTAATTCTTGGTACGATGTGTGAATAACCGTTTTAAAAAATAAGCTCGGTTGGCATTATCCATGGCTCAGAACTGAGAGATACTGAATTTCCAATAATTTAGGTAGATTTCTTTATTTCATATAGTCCGCAGTGTTTTTTACAGACCCGTGGCACGAATGGAGATTTTTAAAAAATGATAATTTTGGTATGTACGGATGATGGGAATGATGTGTGACCATTCGTTTCAGAGAAAAGAACTCAGTAGGCATTCTGCAGGGCCCAGAACTAGGAGATACCACATTTTTAACTATTTAATTGGATTTCTTCATGTAATAGTCAATGGAGTTTTCTAGAGACCAGTGGCCCGGTTGGCAACTTTTTAAAAAATGATAAACTTTTGTGCATATGGATGGTAGGCATGCGTGTGACTGCTTGTTTGTGACACACACACTCTGTTTGCATTCCCCGGGGCCTAGAATAGGGAGATACTGGATTATGAGCGATTTTGGTAGATTTTTTGCATGTAATTGTCCACAGAGTTTTCTGGTGACCAAAGGCCTAGGTGGAAATTTTGCAATAAATGATAAATTTGGGTGTTTATGTATTCTAACCCGACGTTCGACTGTTCGTTTGTAAAAAATATGCTCTCTTGGCATTCTTCGATGCCTAGAATAAGGAGATACAATATTTTTTGCGATTTAAGAGGATTTCTGTGTGTAATAATACATGAAGTTCTCCGGAGATCTAGGGCTCGGTTAGTGATTTTGCAAAAAAATGATAAAGTTTGGTATGTATTAAGCTGGGTGCGACGTGTGACTATCCGTTTTGAAAAAAGCATGCTCGGTTGGCATTTTGCATGGATCAGAACTGAGAGATACCAAATTTCCAGTGATTTAGGAGGATTTCTTTGCGTCATATAGTCCGTGGAGTTTTCTGCAGACTAGTGACTCGAATAGAGATTTTTTAAAAATGATAATTTTTGTGTTTCCGGATGTTGGGCTTGATATGTGACTGTCCATTTGCGAGAAAAGCACTCAGTAGGCATTCTACAAAGCCCAAAACTAGGAGATACGGATTTTTCAACTATTTAATTTGATTTCTTCGTGTAATAATCCATGGAATTTTCTAGAGACTAGTGGCCCGGGTGGCAATTTTTCAAAAATGATAAAGTTTTATGCATATGGATGCTAGGCATGCGTATGACCGCTTATTTGTGACAAACACACTTTGTTTGGATTCCGCGAGACCTAGAATAGGGAGATACATGATTTTGAGCGATTAAGGAAGATTATTTTGTGTAATAGTCCACGGACTTTTCTGGTGACCAAGGGGCCCGGGTTGCAATTTTTAAATAAATGATTAAATTTGGGTGTTTGTGGATTCTAGCACGACATACGACCATTTGTTTGTAAAATATACACTTGATTGGCGTTTTATGGTCCCTAGAATGAGATACATGATTTTTTACTATTTAAGAGGATTTCTATGAATAATAATCCATGGAGTTTTCCGGAGATCTGGGTCCCGGCTAGCAATTTTACAAAAAATGATAAATTTTAGTGTGTCTGAATGTTAGGTGCAACGTCTGACTATCCGTTTTCAAAAGAAACGCTTGGTTGGCATTATGCATGGCTCAAAACTGAGAGATACTAAATTTCCTGTGATTTAAGAGGATTTGTTTGTGTCATATAGTCTGCGGAGTTTTCTACAGACCAGTGGATCGAATTGTGAATTTTTAAAAATGATAAATTTTCTATGTACGGATCTTGGGCATGATGTGTGACTGTCCGTTTGTGAGAAAAGCACTCAGTAGGCATTCTGCAGGGCCCAGAACAAGGAGATACCACATTTTCAAATATATAATTGGATTTCTTCTGTAATAGTCAATGGAGTTTTCTAGAGACAAGTGGCCCGGGTGGAAATTTTGCAAAAATGATAAAGTTTGGTGGATATGGATGCTAGTCATGCGTGTGACTGCTTTTTTGTGAGACACACATTCTATTTCCATTTTGCGGGGCCTAGAATAGGGAGATATAGGATTATGAGCGATTTAGGAAGATTTTTGGGTGTAATAGTCCATGGACTTTTCTGATGACCAAGGGCCTGGGTTGAAATTTTGAAATAAATGATAAATTTTGGTGTTTATGGATTCTAACCCGACGTCCGACCATTCGTTAGTAAAAAATGAGCTCGGTTGGCATTCAGCAGGGCCTAGAATAAGGAGATACATGATTTTTTGCCATTTAAGAGGATTTCTGCATGTAATAATCCACGATGTTTTCTAGAGATCTGGGGCCCGGTTGGCGATTTTGTGAAAAATGATAAATTTTTGTATGTATTAATTCTTGGCGCGATGTGTGACTATCCGTTTTCAAAAAACATGCTCGGTTGGCATTATACTCACTGCCAAGCATTTATTAGTAAAAAGATACTTTTCGCCTGGACTAAAATAAGTGAGAACAGGATTACCAGGTGCTCAATCCCATGTCGAGACTAAAACAATAAAATATACTTACTTATATTATTATTTAAGTCTTCTCATTTATTCCTTTGTATTGCTAAGAAATTTTATCAACAAATCATCCACTAGCCCTCATAAATCAAGAGGTGATACTACCTAGCCATAATGCACTCTCATTAGAGCCTTAGGCTCGATCTCTCTGGGTCATGAATGCACAACATATCAAAAACACATATATCAACTTATAATGATGAATTATCCACTGCCTATGCCTTGTACAAGTAACTCTAATCAACTGCTAAGTCTCGGCCCCATATCACTCGAGTGCCAAAATATCAATATCAACATAGAACGGATAAAGAATGGTACAGGGTTACTATACAACCTAGCTAACCAACCCAAGGATGCTATTTAGTACAGTTATTAAAGTTATAAGCCTAGAGACAGCCCCACGGAGCCTACCTGTCATCTGACTATAAAGTGCTGCAAATCCACAAATCATACTTTGACTGACGTTAAAAGGTCTCTAAATAATCTGAAACTTACGTCAATGAACTCTATATGTTAATATAAGTCTGTTGGTGTATTTTATGCTATGTTCTGTACTGGACCCAAAATCAGGCCTAAAACGGTCTTGCGGGCCCGCTTGCTGAAACCGCAAACAAAGTTCACCACGGGGTTCCCAAATCTACCAGGAACCTGTGCTCCAATTTTGATCATAATGTAAATATGGGAAGGGCTTCAAATCATCATGGACAAATTTGACCCTAAAGGGGTTAAAGATTCAATCTTTATGAATATAGCATTGGAATTATGATGAGTTAATGATCTTAGAAGTAATATATATTCAATTAAAAAAGAATTATACAATAATCAAAGATTTATGGGATGATTTCATCAACCTCAACCTCTAGGCTATTAATAGTGGAAAACTAAGAAAATTAAGGAAGAAGAAGAGAAGAAAACTTACCTAAATTCGTGTAGAAATCGATGGGAAACATTGAGAAGATTTTCCTTTGACTTAGGATGGTGTTTAGGATTGTATTTTTTCCCTAGAACTTGGAGAATCGAGTTTTTGGTTGAAATAAAAGTAATAGGGTTGCTGCAGGAATTATAACTGCCAGGCGCGCTTCATAGCAATTGTGCTAAAGAAATCTGCCAGGCATCACGATCGCTTGATGGGGTCGCGATCGCGCTGAAGAGGATTTAGGAGCACATCTCTATCGGACAGAGGAAAGATGGGTGCATCACGATCTTGCTAGGGGTGCTGCAATCACATTTAAGGAATTACTGCACCAGCTGTAGATTTCTACTGCACTATTTTAGTATTTCTGTGTAGGGGTTCAGGGGTCAAACGGAGTCCAATTTTGACAATCCAAATATGCAAACAACATGGAAACGACATTCCGGACTCAAAGGAATCAATGAAACTAAAATCCAAGGTCGTTTTCTCAAAATGACCCCAGAAACCAATTGTAGCCAAAAGTACATCTCTACCAACACCTTGAAAATGCAACAACAAGTCCAAAACTTATGTCAACACCTGACCTAGCCTAAAATCGTCATTCCGAAGCTGCTGAAAGTGTTAGACTTCTAATCTGACACTCTGAACATCATATTCCAACTCAAGCCCTCTTTAGGCTTTAAACTTAACTAAAATCCACAATTTTTCATAACTTCCAAACAAAAACTCCAAAATACAAACTTAAGATCAATCTTGACTTTGTTTTGTATTTCGAAGCTAACAAAACTATTGGAATTAAATTCCAAGATCATCCTAAAGGAAAGTTAATTGTGGTTAACGAGTACTTAGTTTAGGCTCCAAAATAGGAAATTTGAGATATTTCTTAATCGAGTCACCAGAGATTCGAACTATCGGTCCCAGAAAGTCATAAATAAGTTGGGGCAACTACAAAAATGCTCTAGAATGCAAAACATCACGTATTTATCATAAATGCCATAAGGGTCATTATATTATATTTCTAGGTCAATTACCCTATAAGATCATGTGGCCTTAGGCTCGTGATCAAAAAACACTAACAATAGATATATCACAACTACGTGGCTTACTTATTGCGATCACAAAGACCTGGATAGGATGATTATACAATAACATGAAATAGTGAAGTGATAGTGATAAAGAGTTTAGTTGGGAACCAGTAACAACTGAGACATGAAAAACTAACCAAAGTTCAAACTTCAAAATGAAGTTGGGGATGCGCTCATAGTATGATGAACATAAACCAAATATCTTACCTAAATGAAAACTAAATTTTAAACTCAATGGTGAAGACAAAATTCTTATCTGAGATCATTTTGACCAAATTTTTACCAAAGTCAATTCTATAAAAAAAATTACCAACTTTTCAATCGAGTACTCAAAATGAGCTCAGTTAGCACAAAGCCCGAATAAACAGCTCACCGAATCAAAAATTGACATTTTGGAGCTTATGGTACAGTCATATTTTCAATCCGAGACTCTAATTGTAAAAACAACACCCAAGTTATTTATGAACTAAAAAACACATAACATAAGATAAAAACACATTCAAGGCCTTTAGAGCTGAACCAAGAGTCTATCGATACCAATATCCATGTTTCATAAATAACACAACTATTTGAATTTAATTTCAAGTTTATTTTCACAGAATATTAATTGAAGTCAATGATTTCAGTATTAAAGGCTCTAAAATAGGGAAACAGACACAATAACGAAACAAAGGACCCGAGAACCAAACCACCTGTCCGGAAAAGTCATAAATTACTTAGGGCCTCTACAAGAAAGATCTTGATGTAATAAAAGGCATAAACACGGAATTGTTCATATGGGTCTTTACAATAAAGTAGAGGGGGAACAGGATGATACTCTCAGATCTTTACCAACACCTAAAGGTAACGATGAATGTGTTTAAACTTCTACTGATTGAGATTTTGTATAGTAAAATATTGAAAAATACTCACTCTATTTGGACTAAATATAAGCATAGACTAAAGCTAAGAAAACATCTAGTGGTACAAGGGAATTAGTTAGACATTTGTAAAAAAAATGTGGCCATTGACTTTTTAAATGCTAAAGATATAGTTGATGCTAGAAATTATGGTACTCCAGTTCCAGAAGGATCGGTAGGAGTAGGAGATTCTAACATGCTTCAGACTCGGTTAGACCTTTTAATCCCACTAGCCTTGTTATGATCATATAATATAGAAAGATATCATGCAGAATTGGCTAAGCTGATTGTTATTATGGGTTTGCCTTTTATTTCCCTTACATCACAATTTTTCAAGAAATACTATTAAAAAAAAAGATATTTTTTGGAATTAGGAGCAAGATATTTTATCTTCATTACTTATTTATTCAATATGATATTAGGGTGTATATCACTTCTTATATAGGTCATTGTATATATGGTTATAATTATTGAACTAGTTTTTTTCATTGATTAATAAAGATTGGAACATGCAACAAAGAATTATTGGTTATTAATAATCTGAAGAGAGAAAACCTGGTGATCACATAGCTTAGATTATAGTAGATATTTCATATCCAGCATAAAGTCACTAAAATCTGTCACTTCAGCTTCCTGCACTGGACTTCCTTTAGGTCTATCATCTGCAGATAACAATTTTTTTTTAGTTTGTGAAAAAGTAATGAGTGTTACCTTAGATAATACTTCTAACAATATAATTTTTATTGATTGGTTAAAGGCTATACTTTGTCCAATTGATGATAATTTTTTCATATTAAGTATGCTACTTATTTATTTGGTTGTTAATGATCTTATTAGTTTATTTAGTGGGACTTGTGGTAAAATCCAATATTCTTTTGCTTTGATGTTAAAAATCAAAAAAATATCTAGAATTCATGAATTTCAAGGACTTTATGAAGAATGTGATATTCCATTTATAAAATTTCAAAATAAGTGCCTATGAGATGGAGTTCTATGTGAAATGCTTGATTTTTCATATGTTTATTGATGGCCTATAAATATGTTTTTTACTGCTCATAATTTTGAACCAAGTTTTAGAATTACTCATGATGATTTGAAAAACAAAAGAACTCATTGACTTCTTAATTTTTTTTTAATAAAGCTACAAAGTCTTATCTAAATAATTGAAAAAGAATCATTACTATTATTTTTCTATTTTAAATAAAGTAATGATTCATAAATTGAAAAAGAAGTTCTATTCCATAAGTTTATTCAACTATTACTTTGTTCAACTTGTCTTGTAAAGTTCAAGGTACAGAAAAATTGGTTTAAATGATATATCAAAATTTAGATATTCAATTTGATGAAATTTCAAGTATGGAAATGTAAATATAGTCTAGTTGACAAAGCAAGGATATTGTATAAAAATTATAGGGCTATGAAAATAAATAATATATTTGATGAACCTAATAACTCTAGGAAAAGAAGAAATGTTATTAATAAATATATGGAAGAGTATGCTAGTCTTGATTCTTCTGAATGCAATGACTTTGATGAATATATTAATTAAGGAAGAAAACGAATTAAGGATTCACAAGGCCAAGCTCAACCTTTAGCATGGTGGGGTATGCATGGAAATGCATTTACAAAATTGACGAAGGTGGTTAGAGATGGCCTAGCTATTGAATAATCTTCCATAGGTTCAAAGTCAACTTTTAATGTGGAAAGATTTCAAATCAGAGACAACAATATTCATTAGAAAAGAAGCTAAGACATATCAATGTTGTTTAGAGATAGGATCAATGCTGAGCAAAGGCAGACTAAAACAGAGGACATGGTAATGGGTGTAACCTAAAAATCTCAACCCAAGGATGTATATTTATTATGATTATTTCTCATATAAACCCATTCTAAGATTGTAAGTGTATCCTAGTTGTCCTTGGTGGACAAGCTCGTAAATACAATGCAAATGATGATCAGACTGCTCCAAATAAACTAAATGAGTGCAAATGAGCTCCCACAATCAAGAAACTATAAAAAACATCATCTAGACGTTAAAATGAATCAGTTGATACAATATTGCTATAAAAATGGTCGGGTCAAAATATGAGCCCAAAACTGGCCCACGGCCCCAGAAACCCAACAACTCGAACAAAGGGTACCAAAACTTTTCTGGTGATGTAAGGAACTCATCCCCAAAGATTGAATCTAAGATGAGCAAATAAAGGACATGAAACGACGAAATCAAGTCAAGAATAAATTTGAAAATTGAAGAAATTAAGGCGAAAACTTACTAAGAATCGAAGCAGAATCAAAGAAATCATGTTTCCAAAGTCACCCAATAGTTCATACAAATCCCTAAGGATTTTTATGCTCAACAATGGTGTTTCATATGGAAAAACAAGGAAAAAAAATTTGAAAATTTAGGGTTTTGAAAATTTATAACTGGCAGATTTTCTTCATTTGCTATCAAGACAAGGCGACTATGATCGTAAAGGTCATCTTCTAGGTAAGACCATGATTGTGTGAGATTGACTGCGACCACGAATCACAAGGATCAGAGATGACCATGATCACAAACAGGGGTATGTGATCGCATCACAAGGATCAGAGATGACCATGATCACAAATAGGGGTATGTGATTCAAGAAAGGTGGGATAGGTTAGGATCTAGTCAATGATCCATAATCATAATGAACTAGACTGTGATCCCGATATACAAACCAATAGAACCTCCACAATCACAATGGACCGACCCGTGATTGCAAAGCTCAAGTAGTCAGTGCACCAGTTGACAACAAACCAAGGAATTTTACAAACTTACAAACGATACTCTAAATGCATTCAGAACCTAATGAACACAAACCAAATAAGCTACATGCATGGAAACAACATTTCAAACTTATTTAAGTAAACAAAAGTCTTATATGAGGTCATTTGGACAAAATGTTGATCAAAGTCAACCATAGGACAAAATAACCAACTATTCAATCAGATACTCAAAACAAGCTCGATTGGACTGGAACATGAATGAATAGCTCACCTAACCTAAAATCGACATTATGGAGATGATATTCGAGGCTTTGTTCACAAAATGACCATCCAAGCTCTAAAAAGGCAACATAAAACATATAAATTACACAAAATCACATAAACTCAAAACCAAAGCATTTAGACTCAAACTAATAGACCATCTAGATGAAAATCCTTGTTTCAAAACTATATTATTTACACAAAATGTTAACTCAGGTCAGTGATTCCAATATTAGTGGCACTAGAATAAGGAAACAGACATAACAACTAAACAAATGATCTGAGAGCTGACCCACCAGATTTAGTAAGTCACAAATAACTTAGGGACGTTACTGGAATGGTCTAAGATGCAAGAAAATACAAAAATATAAAGATGGTTGTAAGGGTCATTACAAAATCCACTGCTAAAAGAAATTTCATCTCTGAAAGTTAGAACAAAGCAATACCTGAAGGCTCGAACAGATGAGGATACTACAATCTCAACTTGCTCTCCACCTCCCAAGTTGCCCGCTCTATGAGAAATTATCTCCATACACCTTAATCATTGGGAACCTCAAAAGTCCTAAACCTTCTTACCTTCCTAGAAAAAACCAAGTCTGGCTTCTTACAACCAATAATTCCTCATCAATATAAATGAAATCATACTAAGACATATATGACTCATTAGGGATATACCATCACAAATAAGGATACATGGAATATCAGATGTACAATAGAAATCATAAGTGGCATAGCAAGATTATAAGCAAGACTATCAATCTACTTGTTGGAGATAAAGAAGTGAACTAAGTAACACAATCAGAAATGATACAAACTAGAATACCATGATATCGAACCACTTGTTGGAGATAAAGAAACCAACTTCTCCATACTATAGTCTGTATATAGCCGATAAAGCGTGCACACTTAGTCAATATATTGATAATGAACTGTATGTTAGTTATTCGAGGTAACCTAAAAATAAAGTCCATGGTAGTTCGTTCCCACTTTCACTCAGGAATAGGATGCCTCTACATCAATCTACTTGGTCTCTAGTGCTCATACGTGACCTACTGACTATTCAAGCATCTAGACACGAACTCACCTATGTCCCCCTTCATTCTAATCCACCAATAAATCTGTATAAAGTCTCTATGCATCATTGCTTCCCCAAGATGAATGGAATAATGGGAACTATGAACCTCATGAGAATTAACCAAATAAAAACAAAGACTTTAGGGACACAAATCCAACACTGGAATCATAAAACACCATTTAAACCGAATGTAACCTTATGTGGGTCACAATGCAACAATCAATCAAAAATGTCAACCATGTTTGGATCATCAACTTGCACTGTTGAATCAGATAAATCAAGGAAGATCGGGTGTCAACACTAGCAAGAATATGGCCTGAAAATCTCAAGTCAAACCAATAAGCTAGCCAAGGACTGGACCTCTAAGGCTAACGACCACTTAGAAATTAATAATGAATCCAAAATACTCCGCTACCATGCTTGCCTTGCCCTGGAGATACAAAACATAAATGTTGCAGTCCTTCAAAAATTAAATTCATCTGTGTTAGAGAGAATTAAGCTCCCTCTAACTCATAATGTATTGAAGTCTATGTTGAACAATATAGATCTCACATAGAACTCCATAAGGATAGTGGCGCCAAATTTTGAGCACGAAAATTATCGTTGTCAACTCTAAGTCATAGGTAGGGTAGTTGCACTCATGAGTCTTCAACTATTTAGAACCATAAGAAATCACATGACCCTACTGTATCTAAACACAACACTAACCAATACTGGAAGTATCACATGAATTGAAAAAATCTGGACCTTAACCAATAATGTCAAAATAGGAGCAGAAGTCAAGATAGTCTTAAGCCTCTTAAATAAAGTCTCACACTCGTATGACCCCCTAAAAAGAACATCTTTTCAAATCAATTTAGTCGATGGAGCTGTTGTAGAAGAGAAGACCTCAAAAATGTCAACAATATCCAACAAGCCTAATAAATCTATGCACCTCGGTAGGAGTAGTCGGTCTAGGACAATCATGGACAACTATAATCTTAGTCGGATCCACACTAATACCCTCTTTGGACACCACATGCCCAAGGAATGCAACCAACATAAGAAAAAACTCACACTTTGAGAAACTAACAAAAAGTTGATGTCTCTCAAAGTCTTGAGACCAATCCTCAAATGGAGCTCATGATCCTTCCTACTCTTTAAATATACTAGAATGCCATTGATGAACACAATAATGAAAGAATCAATATATTCGTTTGCAAAAAACATGCTCGGTTGGAATTATGCATGGCCCAGAACTGAGAGATACCGAATTTCCAATGATTTAAGAGGATTTCTGTGTGTCATATAGTCCGCAAAGTTTTCTACAAACCAGTGGCCCAAGTGGCAATTTTTAAAAAATGATAATTATTGTGTGAACGGATGTTGGGCATGACGTGTGACTGTCTGTTTGCAAAGAAAATGCTCAGTAGGCATTCTGCATGGCCTAGAACAAGGAGATACTAGATTTTCAACTATTTAAGAGGATTTTTGTGTAATAGTCCATGGAGTTTTCTGGAGACCAGTGGACGGGGTGGTAATTTTTCAAAAATGACAAAATTTTGTACATATAGATGCTAAGCATATGTGTGACCGTTCGTTTGTGAAAAACACACTCTGTTTGCATTTCGCAGGGCCTAGAATAGGGGGATACAAGATTTTGAGAAATTTAGGAAGATCTTTATGTGTAATAGTCCACAGAGTTTTCTGGTGACCAAGGGGCCAAGTGGCAATTTTTTAAAAAATGATAAATTTGGGTGTTTATGGATTCTGAAAAGACGTGTGACCATTCATTCACAAAAAGTGTCGTTGATTGGCATTCTGTAGGTCCTAGAATAAGGAGATACATGATTTTTTGTGATTTAAGAGGATTTCATTGTGTAATAGTCCACAAAGTTTTTTGAAGATCAGGGGTTCGACTAGCGATTTTGAAAATATGATAAATTTTGGTGTGTATGAATGCTGGGCATGACGTGTGACTATCTATTTGGAAAAAACACACTTGATTGGCATTATGCATGGACAGAACAAAGATACCGAGTGGCCTGAGTGGCGATTTTTCAAAAATGATAATTTTGGTGTGTACGGATATTGGGCATGACGTGTGACTATTCATTTGTGAAGAAAGTGCTCAGTAGGAATTTGTAAGGCCTAGAACTAGGAGATACCATATTTTCATCTATTTAAGAGGATTTGTTCATGTAATAGTCCATGGAGTTTTCTGGAGATCAGTGGCCCGGGTGGAAATTTTTCTGAAATGATAAAATTTTGTGCATATGGATGCTAGGCATGCATTGAACTGCTCATTTGTGACAAACCCACTTTGTTTGCATACCGCAGGGCCTAGAACAGGGAGATATATGATTTTGAATGATTTAGGAAGATTGTGTCATATAGTTCGCAGAGTTTTCTACAGACCAGTGGCTCAAATGAAGAATTTTTAAAAATGATAATTTTGGAGTGTACGGATATTGGGCATGACGTGTGACTGTCTTTTTGCGAAAAAAGACCTCAACAGGGCCCAGAACTAATAGATACCAATTTTTCAACTATTTAAGTCGTGTAATAGTCCATGGAGTTTTTTGGAGACTTGTGGCCTGGGTGGAAATTTTTCAAAAATGATAACCTTTTGCGTATATGGATGCTAGGCATGCGTATGACCATTCGTTTGTGACAAAATCACTCTGTTTGCATTCCTCAGTGCCTACAATAGGGTGGTAAAGGATTTTTAGTGATTTAGGAAGATTTTTCTATGTAATAATCCACGGAGTTTTCTTGTGACCAATGACCTGGGTGGCAATTTTTAGAAAATGATAAATTTTGGTGTTTATAGATTTTGGGAGGACGTGTGACCATTCTTTTGCTTAAAATTCACTTGGTTGGCATTCTGCTGGGCCTAGAACAAGGTGATACAAGATTTTTTGTGATTGAAGAGGATTTGTGTGGGTAATACTCCATGGAGTTTTTCAGAGATCAGGGGCCCGACTGGGGATTTTGCTAAAATGATAAATTTTGGTGTGTATGAATGCTAGGCATGATGTTTGCCTATCCGTTTATGAAAAACATGCTCGGTTCGCATTATGCATTGCCCAGAACTGAGACATACCAAATTTCTAATGATTTAGGAGTATTTATGTGTATCATATAGTCCGCAGAGTTTTCTACAGACCAGTGGCCCGAGTGGTGATTTATTAAAAATGATAATTTTTGTGTGTATGGATGTTGGGTATGATATGTGACTATCCATTTTCAAAAAAAGTATTTAGTAGGCATTCCACAGGGCTAAGAACTAGGAGATACCACATTTTTAACTATTTAAGTGGATTTCTTTGTGTAATAGTCTGGGAGTTTTCTGGAGACCAGTGGCCCAGGTTGCAATTTTTCACAAATGATAAACTTTTGTACATATGGATACTAGGCATGCGTGTGACCGCTCATTTGTGACAAACACACTCTGTTTGCTATACGCAGTGCTTAGAACAAAGAGGTAAAAGATTTTTTGTGATTTAGGAAGATTTTTGTGTGTAATAGTCCACATAGTTTTCTTTTGACCAAGTGCTCTGGTGGATATTTTGAGAAAATGATAAATTTTGGTGTTTAAGGATTTTGATATGATGTTTGACCGTTCGTTCGTAAAAAATATTTCGGTTGGTATTCTGCGGGGCCTAGAACAAGGAGATACAAATTTTTTTGCGATTTAAGAAGATTTCTGTGTGTAATAATCCACAGAGTTTTCTGGGATCAGGGGCCCTGTTGGAAATTTTGCAAAAGTGATAAATTTTGGTGTGTATAAATGCTAGGCACAGTGTGTTACTCTCCGTTTGCGAAAAACATGCTAGGTTGGCATTATTCATGGCCTAGAACTAAGAGATACCAAATTTCTAGTGATTTAAGAGGATTTCTTTGTGTCATATAGTACGTAGAGTTTTTTATATACCAATGGCTTGAATGGCGATTATTTAAAAATGATAATATTAGAGTGTACGGATGTTGGGCATGACGTGTGACTATCCGTTTACGATAAAAGCACTCAGTAGCCATTCTGTAGGGCCTTGAACTTGGAGATACCATATTTTCAACTATTTAAGAGGATTTCTTTGGGTAATAGTCCATGAAGTTTTTTGGAGACCAGTGGCGCGTGTGGCAAAAAAAATAAAGTTTTTGCATATAGATGCTAGGCATGCGTGTGACTGCTTGTTTATGACACACACACTTTGTTTGCATTTTGCAATGCCTAGAATAGGGAGATATAGGATTATGAGTGATTAAGGAAGATTTTTAGGTGTAATAGTCCACGGAGTTTTCTGGTGACCAAGGGCCCGGGTGGAAATTTTAAAATATATGATAAATTTGGGTATTTATGGATTCAAACATTACGTGCAATCGTTCTTTCATAAAAAAATACGCTCGGTTGGCATTCTGCAGGGCCTAGAATAAGGAGACACATGATTTTTTGCAATTTCAGAGGATTTCTGTGTGTAACAATCCGCGGAGTTTTTTGGAGATCTGGGGCCATTTGGAGATTTTGCAGAAAAGATAAATTTTTGTATGTATGAATACTGGGCGCAACGTGTGACTATATTTTTTCAAAAAACACACTCGGTTGGCATTATGCATGTCTTAGAACAGAGAGATACTGAATTTCCAGTGATTTAGGAGCATTTCCTTGTGTCATATAGTCCGTGGAGTTTCCTACAGACCAGTGGCTCAAATGGAGATTTTTTAAAAATGATAATATTGGTGTGTACGGATGTTTGGCATTATGTGTGAATGTCCATTTGTGAGAAAAGCACTCATTAGGCATTCTGCAAAGCCCAGAACTAGGAGATACCACATTTTCAACGATTTAATTGGATTTCTTCGTGTAATATTCCATGAAGTTTTCTAGAGACTAGTGGCCCGAGTTGCAATTTTGCAAAAATGATAAATTTTTGTGCATATGGATGCTAGGCATGCATGTGACCGCTCGTTTATGACACACACACTTTATTTGCATTCCGCGGGGCCTAGAATAGGGAGATACAGGATTATGAGCAATTGAAGAAGATTTTTGGGTGTAATAGTCCACACAGCTTTCTGGTGACCAAGGGCCAGGCTAGCAATTTTAAAATAATTGACAAATTTGGGTGTTTATGGATTCTAACACGACGTCCGACCATTCACTCATAAAAAATATGCTTGGTTGGCTTTTTATGGGGCCTAGAATAACGAGAAACATGAGAAACATGATTTTTTCCAGAGATCTGGCGCTCGGCTGGCAATTTTACGAAAAATGATAAATTTTTGTATGTATTAATGTTGGGCACAACGTCTGACTATCCATTTTTTAAAAACACGCTTGGTTGGCATTATGCATGGCTCAGAACTAACAGATACCAAATTTCCAATGATTTAGGAGGATTTCTTTGTGTCATATAGTCCGCGGAGTTTTCTACAGACCAGTGGCATGAATGGAGATTTTTTAAAATGATAATTTTTGTGTGTACGGATGTTGGGCATGATGTGTGATAGTCCGTTTGCGGGAAAATCACTCAGTAGGCATTTTGTAAAGCCCAGAACTAGGAGATACCACATTTTCAACTATTTAAATGGATTTCTTCGTATAATAGTCCATGGAGTTTTCTAGAGACCGATTGCTCGGATGGCACTTTTGTATATGATAAAGTTTTGTTGATATGGATGCTAGTCATGCGTGTGACCACTCATTTGTGACACACTCTCTATTTGCATTCCGTGGGGCCTAGAATAGGGAGATACTGGATTAAGAGCGATTTAGGAAGATGTTTGGGTGTAATAGTCCATGGACTTTTCTGGTGACCAAGGGCCCGGGTGGCAATTTGGAAATAAATGATAAATCTGGGTGTTTATAGATTCTAACACGATGTGCGACTGTTTGTTCATAAAAATGCGCTCGGTTGGCATTATCTGAGGCCTAGAATAGGAGATACATGATTTTTTGCAATTTAAGAGGATTTCTGTGTGGAATAATCCACAGAGTTTTCTGGAGATCTGGGGCTCAGCTGGGGATTTTGTGAAAAATGATAAATTTTGGTATGTATGAATGCTGGATGTGAGGTGTGACTATTCGTTTTTTAAAAACACGCTCAGTAGGCATTATTCCTGGCTCAGAACAGAGAGATACCGATTTTCCAGTGATTTAGGAGGATTTTCTTATGTCATATAGACCGCGGAGTTTCCTACAGACCAGTGGCTCAAATGGCAATTTTTTAAAAATGATAATATTGGTATGTACGGAGGTTTGGCATTATGTGTGACTATCCGTTTGTGATAAAAGCACTCAGTAGGCATTATGCAAAGCCAGAACTAGAAGATACCACATTTTCAACTATTTAATTGTATTTCTTTGTGTAATAGTCCATGAAGTTTTCTAGAGATTAGTGGCCCGGGTGGTAATTTTGCAAAAATGATAAAGTTTTGTGCATATGGATACAAGACATGTGTGTGACCGCTTGTTTATGGCACACACACTTTGTTTGCATTCTGCGGGGCCTAAAATAGGAAGATATAGGATTATGAGCGATTGATGAAGATTTTTGGGTGTAATAGTCCACGGAGTTTTCTGGTGACCAAGGGACGGGAAGAAATTTTGAAATAAATGATAAATTTGGGTGTTTATTGTTTCTAAAATGACGTGCGACCATTCGTTCATAAAGAATGCACTCGGTTGGCATTCTATGAGGCCTAGAATAAGGAGATACATGATTTTTTGTGATTTTAGAGGATTTTTGTGTGTAATAATTCGTGGATTTTTTTGGAGATCTGGGGATCGGTTGGCGATTTTTCAAAAAATGATAAATTTTGGTGTGTATGAATGTTAGGCGCGACGTGTGACTATCTATTTTTGAAAAACACACTCGGTTGGCATTATGGAGAAGAGATACCAAATTTCCAGTGATTTAGGAGGATTTCTTTGTGTCATATAGTCCACAGAGTTTTCTAAAAAATAGTGGCACAAATGGTGATTTAAAAATGATAATTTTGGTATATACGGATGTTGGGCATGATGTGTGACTGTTCTTTTACGAGAAAAGCACTCAATAGACATTCTGCAAAGCCCAGAACTAGGAGATACCACATTTTCAACTATTTAATTGGATTTCTTCATGTAATAGTCCATGGCGTTTTCTAGAGAACAGTGGCCTGGGTGGCAATTTTTCAAAAATGATAAAGTTTTGTAGATATGGATGCTAGGCATGCATGTGACCGCTCGTTTGTGACACACACACTCTATTTACATTCCGCGGGGCCTAGAATATAGAGATACGGGAATATGAGCGACTTAGGATGACTTTTGGGTGTAATAGTCCACACAGTTTTCTAGTGACCAAGGGACCGGGTGGTAATTTTGAAATAAGGATAAATTATGGTGATTATGAATTCTGACACGATGTGTGACCGTTCGTCCGTAATAAGTGCACACGGTTGGCATTCTTCTGGGCCTAGAACAAGAAAATACATGATTTTTCACGATTTAAGATGATTTTTCTGTGTAATAGTCCGCATAGTTTTCTTGTGGCTAAGGGCTCGGGTGGCCATTTTGAGAAAATGATAAATTTTGGTGTTTATGGATTCTGAGATGACGTGTGACCATTCTTTATCTAAAAATATTCTTGGTTGGCGTTCTGTGGGGCCTAGAACAAGGTGATACAGGATTTTTTGTGATTTAATAGGATTTCTGTGTGTAATACTCCACGAAGTTTTTTGGAGATTAGGGGCCCGACTGGCGATTTTGCAAAAATGATAAATTTTGGTGTGTGTGAATGTTAGGCATGATGTTTGCCTTTTAGTTTGTGAAAAACACACTCGTTTCGCATTATGCATGTCCTAAAACTGAGAGATACCGAATTTCCAATGATTTAGGAGGATTTCTGTTTGTCATATATTCCGCAGAGTTTTCTACAAACTAGTGGCCCAAGTGGTGATTTATTAAAAATGATAATTTTTGTGTGTACGAATGTTGGGCATGATGTGTGACTGTCCGTTTGCGAAAAAAGTACTCAGTAGGCATTCCGTAGGGCCCAGAACTAGGAGATACCACATTTTCAACTACTTAAGTAGATTTCTTCGTGTAATAGTCCATGGTGTTTTTTGGAAACCAGGGCCCGGGGGGTATTTTTGCACAAATGATAAAATTTTGTGCATATGGATGCTAGGCATGCGTGTGACCACTCATTTATGACAAACACACTCCGTTGGAAATACGTAGTGCTTAGAACAGGTAGGTAAAGGATTTTTAGTGATTTAGGAAGATTTTTGTGTGTAATAGTCCATAGAGTATTCTTTTGACCAAGGCCAAGGTGGCGATTTTGAGAAAATGATAAATTTTGGGGTTTATGGATTTTGATATGATGTGTGACCGTTTGTTCACAAAATAACGCTCGGTTGGCGTTCTGTGGGGCTTAGAAAAAGGAGATATTTGATTTTTTGTGATTTAAGAGGATTTCTTTGTGTCATATAGTACGTAGAGTTTTCTATAGACCAACGGCTAAAATGTAGATTATTTAAAAATGATAATTTTAGTGTGTACAAATGTTGGGTATAACATGTGACTGTCCATTTGTGAAAAAACACTAAGTATGCATTCTGCAAGGCCTAGAACTAGGAGATACCACATTTTCAACTATTTAAAAGGATATCTTCGTGTAACAGTCCATGGAGCTTTTTGGAGACCAGTGGCCCGAGTGGAAATTTTCCAAAAATAATAATGTTTTCTTTCATATGGTTGCTAGGCATGCGTGTGGCCGCTCGTTTGTGACAAACACACCCTGTTTCCATTGTGCAGGGCCTAGAATAGAGAGATACAGGATTTTGAGCAATTTAGGAAGATTTTTGTGTGTTATAGTCCACGGAGTATTCTGGTGACCAAGGGCCCAGGTAGGAATTTTGAAATAAATGATAAATCTAGGTGTTTAGGGATTCTGACACTACGTGCGATCGTTCATTCGGAAAAAAAGCACTTGATTGGCATTTTACAGGGCCTAGAATAAGGAGATACATAAGTTTTTGTGATTTAAGAGGATTTCTATGTGTAATAGTCCACAGAGTTTTCAGAGATCAGGGGCCCGACTATCGATTTTGCAAAAATGATAAATATTTGTAAGTATGAATATTAGGCATGATGTGTGACTATCTGTTTGCGAAAAACATGCTCGGTTGGCATTATGTATGGCCTAGAACTTAGGGATACCGAATTTCCAGTGATTTAGGATGATTTGGTTGTGTCATATAGTCTGCGGAGTTTTCTACAAATAAGTGGGTCAAATGGTATTTTTTAAAAATGATAATATTGGTGCGTACGGATGTTGGGCATGATTTGTGACAGTTTGTTGGCCAGAAAAGCACTCAGTAGCCATTATGCAAAGCCCAGAACTACGAGATACCACATTTTCAACCATTTAATTGGATATCTTCGTGTAATAGTCCATGGAGTTTTCTAGAGACCAGTGGCCCGGGTGGTAATTTTGAAAAAATGATAAAGTTTTGTACATATGGATTCTAGGCATGCGTGTGACAACTTGTTTGTGACACACACACTTTGTTTGCATTCTGTGGGGCCTAGAATAGGGAGATATAGGATTATGAGCGATTGAGGATGATTTTTGGGTATAATAGTCCACGGAGTTTTCTAGTGACCAAGGGACCGGGTGGGAATTTTGAAATAAATGATAAATTATGGTGATTATGGATTCTGACATGATGTGCAACCGTTCATTCATAAAAAATGTACTCGGTTGGTGTTCTACAAGGCCTAGAACAAGGAGATACATGATTTTTCATGATTTAAGAGAATTTCTGTGTGCAACAGTCTGCGGAGTTTTTCAGAGATCTGGGGCCCGACTAGTAATTTTGTAAAAATGATAAATTTTTTAAGCATGAATGTTGGGCACTATATGTGACTATCGCTTTGCAAAACACACGCTCGGTTGGCATTATGCATGGTTTAGAATTTAGAGATACTGAATTTCATGTGATTTAGGAGGATTTCTTTGGGTTATATAGTCCGTAGAGTTTTCTACAGACCAGTGGCTCGAATGGCAATTTTTTAAAAATGATAATTTTAGTGTATACAGATGTTATGCATGATGTGTGACTGTCCGTTTACAAAAAAAGCATAGTAGGCATTCTGCAGGGCCCAAAACTAGGAGATACCACATTTTAAACTATTTAAGAGGATTTGTTCGTGTAATAGTCCATGGAGTTTTCTGGAGACCAGCGGCCCGAGTGTCAATTTAGTAAAAACCACAATCTATTTGCATTTTGCGGGGCCTAAAATAGGGATATACAGGATTTTGAGCGATTTAGAAAGATTTTTGTGTGTAATAGTCCACGGAGTTTTCTGGTGACTAAGGCATCGGGTGGAAATATTTATATAAATGATAATTTTTGGTGTTTATGGATTTTCATACGACGTACGACCATTCATTTGCAAAAAAATATGCTTGATTGTCATTCTACAGGGCCTAGAACAGTGTGATACATGATTTTTTGCGATTTAAGAGGATTTATGTGTGTTCCATGGAGTTTTTCGAAGTTCAGGGGCCCAACTGGAGATTTTGAGAAATGATAAATTTTTGTATGTATGAATGTTGGGCAAGACCTGTGACTATCCATTTGCAAAAAACACGCTCGGTTGGCATTATGCATGGCCCAGAACTTAGAGAATTTCCAGTGATTTAGGAGGATTTCTGTATGTCATATAGTCCACAGAGTTTTCTAAAGACTAGTGTCTCGAATGGTGAGTTTTTAAAAAAGATAATTTTGGTGTGTATGGATATTGGGCATGACGTGTGACTGTCCGTTTGCGAAATAAGCACCCAGAAGGCATTCTGCAGGGCCCAGACAAGGAGATACCACATTTTCAACTATTTAAGTGGATTTCTTCGTGTAATAGTCCATGGAGTGTTTTGGAGACCTTTGGACCGGGTGGAAATTTTTCAAAAGTGATTACTTTTTGTGCATATGGATGCTAAGCATGCGTATGACCGCTCGCTTGTGACAAAATCACTTTGTTTGCATTCCTCGGTGCCTAGAATAGGGTGGTAAAGGATTTTTAGTAATTTAGGAAGATTTTTGTGTGTAATAGTCCACGAAGTTTTCATGTGACCAAGGGCCGAGGTGGAGATTCTGAGAAAATGGTAAATCTTGTAGTTTATGGATACTGAGACGACGTGTGACCGTAATTTTGCTAAAAATGTGCTTAGTTGGCGTTCTGCGGGGCCTAGAACAAGGAGATACAAGATTTTTTATGATTTAAGAGGATTTGTGTGTGTAATACTCCACGAAGTTTTTCAGAGATTAGGGGCACGACTGGCGATTTTGCCAAAAATGAGCTGGCGATTTTGCAAAAATGATACATTTTGGTGTGTATGAATGTTGGGCATGATGTTTTCCAATCCGTTTGCAAAAACCAAGCTAAGTTCTCATTATACATAACCCAGAACTCAGAGATACTGAATTTCCAATGATTTATGAGGATTTTTGTGTGTCATATAGTCCGCAGAGTTTTTTACAAACCAATGTCTTGAGTGATGATTTATTAAAAATTATAATTTTTGTGTGTACAGATGTTGGGCATGATGTGTGACTATCCATTTGTGAAAAAGGTACTCAGTAGGCATTCCGCAGGGACCAAAACTAGGAGATACCACATTTTCAACTATTTAAGTGGATTTCGTCGTGTAATAGTCCGTGGAGTTTTCTGGAGACCAGTGGCCCCAGTGGTAATTTTGCACAAATGATAAAGTTTTGTGCATAGGGATGCTAGGCATACGTGTGACCACTCATTTGTCACAAACACACTTTGTTTGCATTATGCAGTGCTTAGAACAGGGAGGCAAACGATTTTTAGTGATTTAGGAAGATTTTTGTGTGTAATAGTCCACGTAGTTTTCTCTTGACCAAGGGCCCCGGTGGCAGTTTTGAGAAAATGATAAATTTTGGTATTTATGGATTCTGACTCAATGTGTGACCGTCTGTTCTTAAAAAAGCCCTCGGTTGGCGTTCTGCGGGGCCTAGAACAAGAAGATACAGGATATTTTTCTATTTAAGAGGATTTCTATATGTAATAGTCCATGGAGTTTTCCAGAGATCAGGGGCCTAACTGGAGATTTTTGCGAATGATAAATTTTTGTATGTATGAATGTTGGGCCTAACATATGACTATCCGTTTGCAAAAAATATGCTCAGTTGGCATAATGCATGGCCCAGAACTGAGAGATACCAAATTTCCAGTAATTTAGGAGGATTTCTTTGTGTCATATAGTACGTAGAGTTTCTACAAACCAATGGCTCAAATGGCGATTTTTTAAAAATGGTAATTATAGTGTGTACGGATATTGGGCATGATGTACGACTGTCCATTTACAAAAAAGCACTCAGTAGGCATTATACAGGGCCCAGAACTAGGAGATACCACATTTTAAACTATTTAAGAGAATATCTTCGTGTAATAGTCCATGGAGTTTTTTGGAGATTAGTGGCCCGGGTGGAAATTTTCCCACAATAATAATGTTTTTTGCATATGGTTGCTAGGCATGTGTGTGACCACTCGTTTATGACAAACACACCCTGTTTGCATTCTGCAGGGCCTAGAATAGAGAGATACAGGATTTTGAGCGATTTAGGAAGATTTTTGTGTGTTATAGTCCAAGGAGTATTTTGGCGACCAAGGGCCCAGGTAGGAATTTTGAAATAAATGATAAATATAGGTGTTTATGGATTTTGACACGACGTGCGATTATTCGTTGTGAAAAAATGCACTCGGTTGGCATTTTGCAGGGCCTAGAACAAGGAGATACATGATTTTTTGCAATTTAAGAGAATTACTATGTGTAATAATCCACAGAGTTTTTCAGAGATCAGGGCCTGATGATCGATTTTGCAAAAATGATAAATTTTTGTATGTATGAATATTGGGCATGATGTGTGACTATATTTTTGCTAAAAAATGCTCGGTTGGCATTATGTATGGCATAGAACTTAGGGATACTGAATTTCCAGTGATTTAAGATGATTTCTTTGGGTCATATAATCCGTGGATTTTTCTACAAACAAGTGGCTCAAATGGTGATTTCTTAAAAATGATAATATTTGCATGTACGGATGTTGGGCATGATGTGTGACTATTTGTTTTCCAGAAAAGAACTCTGTAGGCATTATGCAAAGCCCTGAACTAGGAGATACCACATTTTCAACTATTTAATTGGATTTCTTATTGTAATAGTCCATGGAGTTTTCTAGAGACCAGCGGCCCGGGTAGCAATTTTGAGAAAATGATAAAGTTTTATACATATGGATGCTAGGCATGCGTGTGACAACTTGTTTGTGACACACACACTTTGTTTACATTCCGCGGGGCCTAGAATAGGTAGATACAGGATTATGAGCGATTGAGGAAGATTTTTGGGTGTTATTCCACAGAATTTTTTGGTGACCAAGGGCCCGGGTGGAAATTTTGAAATAAAAAATAAATTTGGGTGTTTATAGTTTCTAACACTACGTGCAACCATTCATTCATATAAAATGCGGTCGGTTGGCATTCTGCGGGGCCTAGAATAAGGAGATACATGTTTTTTTTGCGATTTAATAGGATTTTTGTGTGTAATAATTTACAGACTTTTTTTTGAAGATCTGGGGCGTGGCTGGAAATTTTGTGAAAAAGGATAAATTTTTGTATGTATGAGTGCTGGGCACAACGTGTAACTATCCATTTTTGAAAAAAAAAACTCGGTTGGCATTATGCATGGCTCAGAACTGAGAGATACCAAATTTCTAGTGATTTAGGAGGATTTCTTTGTGTCATATAGTTCGCGGAGTTTTCTACAAACCAGTGGCATGAGTGGTGATTTTTTAAAAATGCTAATTTTGGTGTGTATGGATTTTAGGCATGATGTTTGACTGTCCGTTTTCGAGAAAAACACTCTATAGGCATTCTGCAAAGCCCAGAACTTGGAGATACCATATTTTCAACTATTTAATTGGATTTGTTCGTGTAATAGTCCATAGAGTTTTCTAGAGATCAGTAGACCAGGTGGAAATTTTGTAGAAATGATTGAGTTTTGAGTATATAGATGCTAGGAAAGCGTGTGACCGCTTGTTTGTGACACATACACTGTATTTTCATTCCGTGGGTCCTAGAATAGGGAGATACAAGAATATGAGCGACTTGGGAATAGTTTTGGGTGTAATAGTCCACAGAGTTTTCTAGTGACCAAGGGACCGAGTGGAAATTTTGAAATAAATGATAAATTATGGTGATTATGGATTCTGAAACGATGTACAACCGTTCATTTGCAAAAAATGCACTTGGTTGGCATTCTACAAGGCCTAGAACAAGGAGATAAATGATTTTTCACGATTTAAGAGGATTTCTGTGTGCAATAGCCTACGGAGTTTTTCGGAGATCAAGGGCCCCGCTTGCAATTTTATAAAAATGATAAATTTTTGTAAGTATGAATTCTGGGCACGACGTGTTACTATCTATTTGTGAAAAAACTCTCTGTTGGGAATATGTATGGCCCATAACTGAGAGATACTGAATTTCATATGATTTAGGAGGATTTCTTTGGGTTATATAATCCGTTAAGTTTTCTGCAGAACAATGGCTCGAATGGCGATTTTTTAAAAATGATAATTTTAGTATATATAAATGTTATGCATTACGTGTGACTCTCCGTTTACAAAAAAAAAAAAAAGCATAGTAGGCATTCTGCAGGGCCGAGAACTAGGAGATTCCACATTTTAAACTATTTAAGAGGATTTGTTTGTGTAAGAGTCCATGGAGTTTTCTGGAGACTAGTGGCCTGGGTGGCAATTTTGCAAAAATGATAAAGTATTATGAATATGGATGCTGGGAATGCGTGTGACCACTCGTTTGTGACAACCACACTCTGTTTGCATTTCGCGGGGACTAAAATAGGGAGATACAGGATTTTATAAATTTAGAAAGATTTTTGTGAGTAATAGTCCATAGAGTTTTCTGGTGACTAAGGGCCTGGGTGGAAATTTTTATATAAATGATAATTTATGGTGTTTATGGATTTTCATACGACGTGCGACCATTCGTTCGCAAAAAAATGCACTTGGTTGCTGTTCTACAGGGCCTAGAACAGTGAGATACATGATTTTTTGTGATTTAAGAGGATTTCTGTGTGTAATAGTCCATGGAGTTTTCCGAAGATCAGGGGCCCAACTTGAGATTTTGTGAAAATGATAAATTTTTTTATGTATGAATGTTGGGCACGACCTGTGATTATCCGTTTGCGAAAAACACGCTCGATTGGCGTTACGCATGGCCCAGAACTGAGAGATACCGAATTTCCAGTAATTTAGGAGGATTTCTGTGTGTCATATAGTCCACAGAGTTTTATAAAGACTAGTGGCTCAAATGGTGAATTTTTAAAAATGATAATTTTGGTGTGTACGAATATTGGGCATGACATATGACTGTTCATTTGAGAAAAAAGGACTCAGCAGGCGTTATGCAGGGCCCAGACAAGGAGATACCACATTTTCAACTATTTAAGTGGACTTCTTTGTGTAATAGTCCATGAAGTTTTTTGAAGACCTTTGGACAGGGTGGAAATTTTTCAAAAATGATTACCTTTTGTGTATATGGATGCTAAGCATGCGTATGACCGCTCGTTTGTGACAAAATCACTCTTTTTGCATTCCTCAGTGCCTAGAATAGGGTGGTAAAGGATTTTTAGCGATTTTTGAAGATTTTTGTGTGTAATAATCCACGGAGTTTTCTAGTAACCAAGATCCCAGGTGGCGATTTTGAGAAAATGATAAATTTTTTAGTTTATGGAACTGAGATGACGTGTGACCGTTCTTTCACTAAAAATGCACTTGGTTGGTGTTCTGCGGGGCCTAGAACAAGGTGATATAGGATTTTTTTTATTTAAAAGGATTTCTGTGTGTAATACTCCATAGAGTTTTTTGGAGATCAGAGGCACGACTGGCGATTTTGAAAAAATGATACATTTTGGTGTGTATGAATATTGGGCTTGATGTTTGCCAATCTGTTTGCAAAAAACTCGCTCGATTAGCATTATGTATGGCCTAGAACTCAGAGATACCAAATTTCCAATGATTTAGGAGGATTTCTGTGTGTCATATAGTATGCAGAGTTTTCTACAGATCAGTTTCCTGAGTGATGATTTATTAAAAATTATAATTTTGGTGTGTACAGATGTTGGGCATGCTGTGTGATTGTCCGTTTGCAAAAAAAGTACTCAGTAGGCATTCCGTAGGGCCTAGAACTAGGAGATACCATATTTTCAACTATTTAAGTGGATTTCGTCGTGTAATAGTCCGTGGAGTTTTCTGGAGACCAGTGGCTCAGGTGGTAATTTTGTACAAATGATAAATATTTGTTCATAGGGATGCTAGGCATGCGTGTGACCTCTCATTTGTGGCAAACACACTCTATTTGCAATACACAGTGCTTAGAATAGGGAGGTAAAGGATTTTTAGTGATTTAGGAAGATTTTTATGTGTAATAGTTCACAAAGTTTTTTTTTACCAAGTGCCTGGGTGGCGATTTTTAGTAAATGATAAATTTTGGTGTTTATGGATTCTGACATGACTTGTGATTGTTTATTCAAAAAAGCACTCGGTTGGCATTCTGTGGGGCCTAGAACAAACAGATACTGGATTTTTTACTATTTAAGAGGATTCTTGTGCGTAATAGTCCACGGAGTTTTTCGAAGATCTGGGGCCCGACTAGAAATTTTGGAAAAATGATAATTTTGGTGTGTATGAATGTTGGACACGACGTGTGACTTTATGTTTGCAAAAAACATGCTCAGTTGGCATTATGCATGGCCCAGAACTGAGAGATACCGAATTTCCAGTGATTTAAGAGGATTTCTTTGTGTCATATAGTACGTAGAGTTTTCTACAGACCAACGACTCAAATTACAATTATTTAAAAATGATAATTTTAGTATGTACGGATGTTGGGCATGACGTGTGACTGTCCATTTATGAAAAAGCACTCAGTAGGCATTCTGTAGGGCCAAGAACTAGGAGATACCATATTTTCAACTATTTAAGAGGATATCTTTGTGTAATAGTCCATGGAGTTTTTTGAGACCAGTGGCCCGGGTGGCAATTTTCCAAAAATAATAATTTTTTTGTATATGGTTTCTAGGCATACGTGTGATCGCTTGTTTGTGACAAACACACCCTGTTTGCATTCTGCAGGGCCTAGAATAGAGAGATACAGGATTTTCAGCGATTTAGGAAGATTTTTGAGTGTTATAGTCCACAGAGTATTCTGGTGGCCAAGGGTCTGGGTAGGAATTTTGAAAAAATGGTAAATCTAAGTGTTTATGGATTCTAACACAAAGTGCGACGTTCGTTCAGAAAAAATGTGCTCGAATGGCGTTCTTCAGGGCCTAGAACAAGGAGATACATGATTTTTTGCGATTTAAGAGGATTTCTATGTGTAATAGTCCATGGAGTTTTTCAGAGGTCAGGGGCCCAACTATTGATTTTGCAAAAATGATAAATTTTTGTATGTATGAATATTAGGCATGATGTGTGACTATCTGTTTACCAAAAACATGCTTGGTTGGCATTGTGTATGGCCTAGAACTTAGGGAAACCGAATTTCCAGTGATTTAGGACGATTTCTTTGTGTCATATTGTCTACAAAGTTTTCAATAGAATAATGGCTCAAATGGCAATTTTTTAAAATGATAATATTGGTGTGTACGGATGATAGGCATGATGTGTGACTGTCTGATTTCTAGAAAAGCACTCAGTAGGCATCTTGCAAAGCCCAGAACTAAGAGATACCACATTTTCAACTATTGAATTGGATTTCTTCGTGTAATTGTCCATGGAGTTTTCTAGAGAATAGTGGCCCAGGTGGCAATTTTGCAAAAATGATAAAGTATTATACATATGGATTCTAAGCATGTGTCTGACCACTTATTTTGGACACACACACTCTATTTGCATTCTATGGGGCCTAGAATAGGGAGATATAGGATTATGAGTGATTTAGGAAGATTTTTGGGTATAATAGTCCATTGAAATTTTTGGTGACCAGGGGCCTGGGAAACTTTTAGATAAATGATAAATTTGGGTTTTTATGGATTCTAACACGACGTGCGATCATTCGTTCATAAATAATATGCTCAGTTGGTGTTCTGCGGGGCCTAAAATAAGGAGATACATGTTTTTTTGCAATTTAAGAGGATTTCTATGTGTAATAATCCATGGAGTTTTCTAGAGATATGGTGCCCAGTTGGCGATTATGGTATGTTTTAATGTTGGGCACAATGTGTGACTATCCGTTTTCAAAAAACACGCTCGGGTTGGAGTTATGCATGGCTCAGAACTGAGAGATACCGAATTTCCAGTGATTTAAGAGGATTTCTTTGTGTCATATAGTCCGAGTTTTCTACATACCAGTGGCTCGAATTGTGATTTTTTAAAAATGATAATTTTTGTATGTACGGATGTTAGGCATGATGTGTGACTGTAGTATTTCGGAGACCTTTGGTTATTGTATGTTTACTACCGTTGTTGTTCTATACTAGTGGTTCGTTTGACATTGACATCGGGTCTTGGGTGTATTCCACAATTCTTTATTATCTTTA